>SNQJ01S0059025.1:27793-51275 GCA_010110895.2 Picea sitchensis
AATTTAGGAAAGGAATTCCCTTCATAAAGGTATGTTGACCAAAAAAAAAGTGAATTGAGGTATGAAGAAGAGATAGATATTGGATTTTACTATATTGGGTAATGTCGAAGTTACCTAGTTTTGTATTTTCTAAATTGTGGACTCCCTTTGGAGCAAAAGGTAAATAGTGAATTATTGTTGATTGTTTCCATATTGAGAGGGAAACATAATTGTGAGTACCCTATAATAATTGTCATCTGAATGGATGTAATATCTTGGGGAGGAATGATATGGAAAGTTTTGAAATTTCAATGTGTGTGGATGGCATAGAGAAGGTGCAAGCAATGAAATTACATGCTAAATATTTATGTGTGCATGTATATTTTTTAGGACATTGATTGAATGTGTTATAAGGTTAGCTAGTATAAAGGAAGAATATGAATATGTCTATGAGACTAGTCATGATGATGACTGTAAGTTATCATCGAAAAAGAATAATGGTAATTTAAAATAAGGAACATGGTGATATAGAACTATGCAGGCAATGCACATATAAGATACATGAGTGTATGTATGATAAAGGCATAGCATTACTGCATGATCAAGTAGGCAGTGAGGCAAGACATGTACTTGCAAAATATGATGAAGGCCATGGATGAATGGCTGACCCTATGTAGAAGGGTCTAAAATGTCAATGTTTAAATGATAACTTAAGGAGGGTGTGCTTCACCCCTTAGGAAAAGCTAGTGTAAACTGCTAAAAGAGCAAGGATCAAGGGTGATCTATTGTTATGGATAGAAGGAAATATGATTGTGCCTTTGAGTATTTCATGAAAGAGATTGTGAACAAATCATTAGTGGAATGATTTAAATGATCATACATATGAAAATTGTAAAGAGTGTCTATGGTGGACACACAACATGTTAATTCATGTGATTAAGTGGAAGGAAGCACAACTTGAAAGCAAGTTGGTAACATAAAGATACATGTTGGAATGTGTATCTTGATGAATGATAAGACTGCATGTTTATATTCCTTATGGAATATTGGGTAAAACTCCAAAATGATAAAGTTGAGGTCACTCCATATAGTGATGGATATGCAACAAGAGAATTGCATATTGAAGATGTTCCATGTGGAGGAATTATGTAAATACTCTGTCAGGAGAAGAGAGTCCTAACATTAATGTTGCTGGAAAATATTAGCAGTGGGATAAAAATATTGTTCATATAAGAATCTTGGATTACATTCAAAAATATAATGCGTGAGTGAAAGTTATGAAAATGAATGTTGACCAACCTGATTTGGTAAATGCAAAGAGTGCACTGGTTCATGATAAAATTTTGAACCAAAATATTACTACTGTAGCATGTTGATATATCCAAGAAAGGTCAAGGTGAACTTGACAAAGATTTCCCAAGGAAGAGAGAAGGCAGATTCCAAGAGGGGTAGATTGTAGAAGCAAAGAAGGAGGAAAGGAGGAATAGTTTTCTCACTTAAAAATCTCATAATTTCTTAACAGAGTTGTAATCCTTAAAAGAAGAGTTGTGAAAACAAGTACAACTAGTGAAAGGAAAAATAAATTGATAAATATGTTTAAATAAATGACCTTGGTTAAAATCCATTTTATGCAAACGTAGTGAAGCCTTGGAAAAAGTTCAGTAGAATTGAAAATTCTTGATTTTGTAAAGGAGTTGGACAAAGGGAAGAGTCCCTTAATTGCTTTCTTATTTCCTACTGTGTTTCTCTAGGATGATAAACTGATATTCTGATTGTGTGTGAATGTTTTTAGCATGAGAATGTTGATAGTTGTATGATTGTAGATACAACTAGAAATTTGATTTGGTTTTCACTTAGGGAGACCTTGAGGAATATGTGATAGAGTGCATAAATATATGATAGGACATACTTGAGAATGTTTTTCTGATGTAAATGCTAAGATATATGTATTTTGTTTCACATAATAGTTGATTTATTGTGAATGTGATGACATAAATGTAATTTTAAATGGTTTATGTATGCCATTAATACCCAAGATGGATGTGATTAAGGAAATATTAACTTGGAGGACAAAGGAAGGAACCTATGGAAGCGAAGGATGATTGAGATCCTTGCAAGAAATTCATGAAAAAATGTCATGAATACATTGACCAATCAAGGAGTGATTGGGAACAAATGTGCTCATAAGTAGAACATTGATTAAATTCATTGAGAAGATGTATGTGGTAAGAGAGTGGGAATGTATAGAACTGCCCATTGTGGAAGAGGTATCTTCTAGTACTCTACAGAGTTGTAGAATGATAAATAAGGGAATTTGGTGTCCAGGAATATTGGCAGCCCAATTGTCAACAAAGAAAGAATGTTGGAATGTATTCATATGACATTTTCATAGAATGTAAGATGACTTTAGGACATGATCAACTCAAAACCGGAGACACGGTCTTGCTGAAATAATGAATGTGAACAAAGAAAACCATGTGGTGAGAATTTGGTTGATACCCAACATACCATGACAAGGTTCCTAACATAAAATGTGGTAATATGAAACCAATGCAAGGGTGCATTGTGTGTGAATGTGGCCATGGAAATTGGCACATTGATTAAATTCATTTAATGATGAATTTCATTTGGAAAAGTGTGGTATGTTGAAATGATGCATACATAAGGGATGATGTTTCCTTTTATTTTATTTTATTTAATAGATAAATGTGATGTAATTGTTGGTATGCACAATTTTGATGTTGTTTAGAAGCCATTGCAAGTGTGCAAGGAAAATGTATGTGCATGATAACTATCAATTTGTTTGTCTATATGAAGATGAAATTGCCGGAAAAAAGTTCTTGGATATGGTAGTGTTGTAAGCCCATGATGAATACCAATGCCTTCTGAGACAATTTTTTCTGAGAAGGGAAAACAAAATAGCATATTGGTGAGATAATATATCTATCTTGATGGGACGAATGATGGATGTCAAGTTAGAAAGCATGAAAAAAAAGACTCATGTTGTGACATCAGAACCCTATGATAAGCCACGATCACCATATAATATGTTTTTTTGTGGTAACACAGGTCAGAGGGATGCCTTTACATATCATGTCATAGGGAAGGCTCTACTATAATAATTAGTTAAGTATATGAACCTATTATTGTGAAATAAATCCTTGGCAAGGCAATATGGATTTCCCAAGGGACTGCATAGCAGAGAAGGGGATTCTTGAGCCTGGGCCTGGAGGGTGAGTGACCACAAGGAAGAGGAGACTTCGATAAATTCTTGTAATCTGTTGATTTGGGATCATGAGCACAATGGGTATGTCAAGAAAAATTTTGAGCTAAGTTAATGACACAACCATATGTACGTGGATCCATGTAAATGCACATATAAGTATTGTGCTTACAAGAATATTTTTCCCTTTAGTTTCAAATATAAATGAAATTTTTATGCATGAAATTATGAATTAACATGCTTGTTGTCTAATATTTTTGTGGACAAGTGCTAAATTCCAAGAGTTTGGAGAAGACCAGACAAAGAAAATTATGAATTAACATGCTTGTTGTCTAATATTTTTGTGGACAAGTGCTAAATTCCAAGAGTTTGGAGAAGACAAGACAAAGAATAGAAACTATGTTGCTAAATCAATTGAAAGATGAAGCCATGGTTAGTGTTACTGAAATGCAAAGAACATGGAGGATGATATTCATTTAAGGGGGAGGGGATTGTAATACCATTGTTTCCCCCATCTTGTAATTATTCATGATTAATGATTTCCATGTCATGACATGAAAACAATGTAAATGTATTACTTTTTAATTGTAACTGCCAACTAGTTGATTGTGGGATGAAGCGTTAAAGTATTGGCCATGATACTACTAGAGGAAAGAGTGAGGAATCCTAGAGAGGGGGATCATTATTCTAAAATAAACCAAACCTCCTTGTTGAGATATTATTTAAAAAATACTCATACTATTTCATTAGCACTAATTCCAATGCAAAATTAGTTAATGAGAAGAGGTGGTAGTTGAACAACCAACCACCCCCATGAATACAGGTATGGGAAATTTGGATAGGAAAACAAAAGCTTCCAACTAGGGATGAGATAGAGTATGAATTATGTGTCGAGTTTGACCCTACAGGTTCTTTCTGATAGAAGGAACAAGATAGGTCACGAAAAAAAAGAGAGTCCAAGGGGGTAGGGGGACACACGTGGGAGAGCGAGAGTTTAGGTTGCAAGACTGGTATGAGAGTCAAGCCCCCCAATCGAATTCAATAGGACACAATTTTGAACAGGGGAGGGTGTCTAATAAACCTCGATGAGGCTTTGGCTAGGTGGGTATGAGGAAATACTTACAGTATTTCCTTAAGAACCTGAGGAAGAATTACCTGGTGGTATCATGGATTGGCACGGGGGTGGCCAGAATGCAAACAATTGTTGCTTTTGAGCCTATGGTTGGGTGGAAAGGAGAACACCCACAATCATTTGGTGGGTCACCAATTATAATAGATAAATATTTCTATACCATATATGATTGAACTGTAAGTTATTGGTGAATGTTTGTATTTTCATTCTGGGAAGTGTAAGCTTGTTTGATGAATATATTAGTTGTTTCACTACAAGTATGAGTACTTGAGTAATGATATAACAACAATAATGATTATTTTCTATGAATGTTGTCTTTAATGGGTAAATATGATTGTACAATCTGAAAGGAATCCATGTATTGTGTGTCAATTCTCATGTTGTAAAATGTGTAAGTTAGGCATATCAAAGTACTAATTAACCTTGTATGGTTTGGAGTAAGGACCAATAATTCATATGAATAAGTGATTGATCCCTCTAATATGTGTGGGAAATACTAATTGTAGGGCTATCCCTGAAACCTGCAATTCCCTGAATTGGGAATCTTTCAAGCCATGAAAATCACAATGGGAGGAAATCTCCTCGAGATGGGTATCAAAATGCATCATTTCCTGAGGGAAGTCCCTGTGAAGTCAAAGGGATTGTATCCCTGTGAAACCTTATACCAAGGAAATGTAAAATTTTCATGATGCAAACTGTCATCAAAATGGTAAGGAGTGAATTCCATAATCAGCTTGAAAAGGGATTGCATAGTTTTTGAAGGCTTGGTAAGCCTTAGATAGGAATTGGAAGAAATCCTTGACCTGCCAAGTCCTTAATCGAATGGTTTCCTGGATATGAACCCTTTTTTTAAGCCTGAAGGAATCACAGTCATTGATTCGATGTAGATATCATATCTATACCGTTAGATCTGTTGTTATGGTTATCACTGCAGTCCAACAACATAAAAGACCTAGAGAAATCACATTTGTTGGATCAACGCAACAATTAAATCACGGCCCTTCATTTGAAGGTGTGGTCATAGGAGCTCCTAGGAGTAGGGTTATGAAGGAATCCAATGGAGGAGCCTTCGATTTAATAAGGACCATTGGATCCATCGAAGGTTGTACCTCAACCATTGGATTTAGGAAGATATGTCTCAAACAAAAGGAATGGAGGGAGATGCCATCAGTGTGATACATCATTCTAGCATTGTAGCTAACGTGTCTTGGAGGATGATAGGTGTCGGTATTTAGCTGGTCAAGAGGATGATAATGGGCCCTTGTCTGGCACAAGCCTTTGGATGGTCACCCCAATCATTGACTACTGGATCTGAGGGTGGACATATCTCCACTGTTGATCGAAGGGTGTTGCTGTAGAAGTTGTTTTGTGTGGGGATGAATAGAGGACTTCGATGGTAAGAACTCTGAGAGGAGATCCATACCATCGATTAGTGAGAAGGAGAGATCAAATACTAGTTTTTTCTTTTGGTTTTAACCTTGTGAGTGGAGAATGACATGTGCCTATGATGTAATCCCAACCAATACGCTATAAACATATGTCTATATCCTAGGCCTTGAATATATCGGCTGATAGATCTCAACCTTTCATCAGAGAGGGATAGTCGGAGTGAGTGATGGTATTAGTGGGGAAGGATCTCATATGGGAGTACTCCAAGTAATGATCAGGACTGTATATCGACGAAAGGAATATCGTATCCTAGCTATTGGTTTTGAGCTATAATCTTGTGAACAAAGGACTATATGGATGATGATAATGTGTCAAATTGAAATCGGTCCAGGTGGCATACAAATATTGGTCCACGTTTCACGTGGGAATTGTGCCATGTGTCAAGTAGAATAAAGTTTTAGGTAGGACCATCAAGGAAACCTAAGTGTGGATCTGGGTAACTCTCATCCATCCATCGAGGAAACCCAAGGATGGATCTGGGTCATAGATCGGAGGTTTCCACAATGTAGGACAACCATATGATATGTCATGGGATCCATTGGCACAAGTATGAAAGAGATGAGGAAGGAACATTAATCATCGAGTAGGTTAAGGAATCTGAATGATCTAAGGTTGTTTCTTGTCTAATTCCGATGATCGATAGATTGGATAAAGGGAAGGCCATCAGAGTGGGCCATTCGCAAATAGTTTGGAGGAGTGAATTCGGATGGAAGGACCCTGAGAGAAAACAAGGGTCATCGATCAAAGTGAATAGTTGATAAAAAGGGTCTGCTGAGCTAGATGGAAAGCGCCAATTTGGATATGTGTTAGATAGTACTGGTGATGGTAAGCCACGTGGAAATGAGGTGGAATGTAGTCAATAAAATCTTGAAACCTTTGAGAGGATGTAACTTTTTATCTAGGGCTCTGTTTGGAGCATGGTGATAGTCATTGGAAATCCCTTGTTGATCACAAGATGATGGAACTCATGAGAATGGGTTTTGAGATGATTGAGGAAAAATGATTTTTTACCACCCCATCCCTTAAAAAGGTACTTAGGGGGTTGGGTGTGTTACATGGATATATCATATGTGGAGGTTCCTATTTCTCTGTAAAAATTGCAACTTGTTGACTAAAACTACTTGATCGAGAGAAGCGTGCCTACTTTTTATTTTTATTTTTCTTTTTTCTTATCCTAAAACTCTAATTCTAAATAATAACTATTAATATAAAGTATACAAGGTTAAATATTCTAATTATAGATCCCAAGATTCATTAAGAAATTATTCTTTGCAAGAAAAATGGAAAAAATGAAGTCGATGTGTATTATATGGTTCCATGTCCATGCATAGATACAATGTTCATTGAATATGCCACATTGCAGGGAGATTGATAATGTTCCAAAGGAAATGCAAGGCACTAAGAAACATAGAATATGAATTCATTGCAATACTCTGTGTTGTTCTCATTTTTCTTCTCTGTAAATTATATATGGTTAATAGTTCTCATACCACATGTGAAATATAAGGTTCACTATAATATAATCAAAACTCACTCAATTATATTGGATAAGGGATTATCACCACAAGAATCACAAAGATATGAAAACAATGGAGGGATCTGATGACATTATTTAGTTTCAATATTTTGTATTATTTTAACCCTAGAACTATCAAGATCAGATAGGGATTTCATAATTTCCAATTGAAATTGTAAGTATCTATTCTAAATATTAATTGTTGAGAGACCTGTCGACTTGGTGTTTTTGAATGAATAAGAGAAAAAATAAAATTTAGTACCTCATACCCTCAATTAGGAATAAAGGGGACTAGGTATTTTACACCTTTCCAAGATCTGGAATAGGTCGGACATCAAGTCTTAGAGTTGTAGCTCTAGGAACTCCAACTACCAAAAATGGATTCTCAATGCATATATATACAATTGTACATTCATATTTCCTCAAAATATACAAAAAGGGATGGGTACTCCTCTAACATGGCTTCATCGTCCTCCGACGTGGAATATTTAGGACGATAGTGGGTCCACTAGACATTTACCATGTCAATGGCTTAGTTCCTAATCACTTTGAATTTTTGATCCAAGATTCACACTAGCTCCACCTAAAAGTCCCATTCATACTCCAATTGGATCATATTTCAATCGATCAAGTGGTTAGTATCAAGCACATACTTTTTCAGTAAAGATACATGAAACAAATTATGCATACACATGGATGCAAGAAATGAAAGTATGTATGTGATTGAGACTATCCTATCTAGAATCTCAAACGGAACACAATATCTAACGACTAACTATGGGAAACTTCTCAATTTCAACAAGCTCTTTAGGCCTTTACTTTTAGAAACACATTCTTTCTCACATAAATTCTCTATGCATCCTACCTTTATCTGCATAATGTTTATGATTTTCCTATGTAATCTTTAATTTATGGTTGATCCTTACCATCTACTCTTCCATTTCTTTGAGCATCTCTGGCCCAAGAATCACTCTGTGTACTAAGTTGTCTTAGCTCATGGTCATGTTTCATTTTTTGTGATATGAGCCTTCAAATGAGATCATCTTCAATGATTCTTGATACCCATTGTTATACACAAACTCAACCAAATGAAAATAGTATTTCCATATGGAAGGCTTGTCCAGTATGTACATTCTTAGAATATCTTCAATTATTTGGTTGATCCTCTTTATCTGCCCCTCAAAATATGGATGATACTTTGGGATGAAATTTAGATTTATCCTAAATTCTTTAAATAACCCTTTCCAAAAAATGGAAGTGAACTTGGAACCTTTTTCAGACACTATTTACTTAGGCACACCATGTAGTCTAACAATTTCCTTCATGTAAATTTATGAAATGTTGGCTCCCTTATGAGTCATCTCGACTGGAATAAAATGTGCAACGTTTGTAAGATTTTCCACCACTATCATGATGGAATCACGTGTCCTTATTATTCTAGGAATCTTGGTGATGAAATCTATAGTAACCACTTCCCATTTCCATTCATGAATGGGAAATGATTGTAGCAATCTCATTGAATGTATGTGCTCAATCTTTACCTTTTGACATTCCATGCATCTAACTATTTAATTAGCCATATATTCCTTCAATCCATGCCAAAAAATATTGGCCTCTTACAACTACAATAGTTTTCAGGTATGTGGATGTCCAACGTATAGCACATTGTGCATTTATTTTAGAACCGAATATCTCAACTCCTAAGAAATAGGAACATGAAATTTGTCCTTTTATAAGAAGATTCCATCCTCTTCTAGCATGCAACCTTTAAATCCTAGTTTTATAATATATTTATATAACCCTTCTTTAGCTTGCATATAATGTTGGTTTGATGCTACAAATTTCAAAATTCTATTTTTTAAATATGAATTATGCATACTAATGGTTGTAGCATGCATTTCATGCACCCTCTTGATGAGTTCATCAACCACTTTATTTTATTTTCCTTTGATGTGCTCAATGTCAAAGTTGCATTCACTCATAAATTTAATCCATATAATTTGTTTACAATTTAGTGTTGACTACCCAAATAATTATTTTATACCACTATGGTCTATTCTCATCTCACATTTTATTCCCATGAGATAATTCCTCCACATTTTCAGTGCATGGACTATAGTTGCAAGCTCCAATTCATGGGTAGAATTATTTATTTCATGATATTTGGGTTTCTTAGATTCATAGCATATGACATGCCCATTTTGGGTAAGGAATCCACCAAACCCTTCTTTACACACATCTATACAAACGAAAAAAATTTCATTTGGATTTGCAATATTTAAAATTGGTGTACTAGTTAACATTTCATTCAAGTGTTGAAAATTCTCAATACACTTTGCATTCCATTCAAATTTCATTCCTTTCTTTTGCAATGAACTAATTGGATGAGAAATCTTGGATAAAATTGCAATGAATCTCTTGTAGTAATCAACTAGACCCATAAATGATATCACCTTTGAAATGTTCTTTGGTTTAGGCCATCCTTTAATTGCCTCAATATTCTCTATATCCAATACTATGCCCTCTTTTGATACAATATGTTCGAAATAGTGGATTTTCCTCTAATAGAAAGTGCACTTTCTCAACTTGGAATACAATTAATGCTTTCTCAACACTTGTAGTACCAACTTCAAATTATACTCATACTCTTTGTTGTAATTACAAGGGCATTTAAGAAGATACTTGTTGTTATTGCAAGCATTTTGTTAAAAAAATAGAAAGTTCTTCCTATCTTCTTCTATGACTAGATTGACCAGGAGATAGATTTTAACATCATTCCTTCAACATGTATCTTGAAAAAGTCGATTGTCTTCTCCTATTTCTTCCCATGTGACTAGTGCATAATGTTGTATCAATAATAAGTAAAATCAAAACATCCAAAAATATTTGCAATTCCAATCTTTGATAAAATCTCATTCTCTTATTTAACCTCCAGGTCATTGGTCGACACCCATGGTTGATATTCCATTCTATTCAAACAAATATGCACCTCAGTTCTGATCACGGTGAGATTTCATTCTCCAGCTAAATAATAGAACAATCACTCATTATTTAGGTACATCTCTTTAGAACATCATTCAGATTCAAAGAAGCAATAAATATCATCATGTGGTTCAACATTCAAGGGTTCTTCTCTTGTCTAGTCAACTTGTCAACCATGATTCATTTAATTCATTAGTCAACCAGGTCAACCATTAGACTAACCAATGAATTGACAAGGTCACCTCCCAATGATCGATGCTTCTAATGGTTTATGCTATTCCACCAAATATTCTTTCAGTTGACCCTCTTTGATATGGAGGGTATTCCATTTGATATTGTGGTTGGACATGTAGTTGGAATTGATTTGCAAGTGGGGCTTCTGCTTCAACTCCACACATTCCCCATGAGTTTCTATGGAATATATTGCACTACATATGGATGTGATTTCTTTCTGATTCAAAATTTCGAGAAACAATACTTTCACACATTTGGCATTAAAAAAAATACAGGTATGCAATGCTCCAAAGGAAAATGTAACTATAATCCATCTAAATTTACCACATTAAATAAGCTTTAATTCTCATTGACTTTATTAAAAATATTAAACAACAAACTCAAAGTCGATATTATTACCATTTCATGAAATAGGATACCATGTACATCCTAGTGGCACCCAATCTTGGCAAAAAAACGTTAAATAGAACGACATTTGTTTGTTGGGGGATAAAATTCATTATGTCCTATATTGAATCAATGAATCCAAGTTTTTCAAATCATCTCCCTTCTTGTCGAAATGGTAGTCAATGTCCTTAGAGTAGTGAAAATTTTGGATGGGTGGGTCAACCAATGACCTGGAGGTTATAGAAGAGAATGATATGCTATCAAATATTGGAATTGTAAATATTTGTGGATGTTTCAATTTTTCTTCTTGTTGATACAATTGTATGCACCAGTCACATGGGAAGAAATTAGAGAAGAAAATCGACTTCTGCAAGATACATGTTGACCAAATGATGTTCAAATATATCTCCCAGTCAATCTAGTCACAAAACAAGACAAGATTCTTAGTTTTTAACAAAATGCTTGTAATAAAAGAACTGATGGGTTGCGGTAATGTGATTAAAAAATAAAATTTTGGCACCTTTAAAGGTTCAGGGCTGACCATTTGGCATTGAGTTGTTGTTGCAAGTACAAATTAAGAAATCATGACTCTTATATCCAATGGTAATTTTCATGTCAAAATCATATGAGTCAAAGTGTAGAAGGAATATGAGAGAAGTTGTTAATAGAGTCATTAAAGTTGAATTCATTAAAATATTGAATCCGTAAAGTAACGTAAAAGGTGATGGAGTATTACATATAAAATATTTACATGAAGGGTAATCGAGTCTATTTATGGTTGAGTCTGAGCCTAGTCGAGCTTATAATCGAGTTTAAAATAGTTTATTTAAAAATGAAAAAAAGTTTTATGTTGTTGATTTAGTCTATTGAGTCATATTCAAACCCGTGTTGGAAGCAGATTCTAAAGAAAAGAGAGGGTTAAACAAGAGTCTTCAAGGAAATCAATTTTATCCTTCAATGTAATGTATGTCAATTCCTAGCTTATCAGTCAATATCTAGTTGACAACATTTAGTTGATTTTGTAAAAGTCTAGTACCAACAAAAAGGAGTCTTGTATAATTATATTATACAATCCTAATAAATTCCATTGATTCTTTTCCTAGTCAAGTTGAGTCGTAATCAAAACTTAGAATCCTATAATTGAGTCATAGTGAGTCATCCTTCATGTAATAAAAATTGTAGACTCCAATCCATTTTCAGGGACTTGACAACCTATTGTAATATAGGGACTTGTAGAGAGTATTTACTAGTAGTGTCCTAGAACAGATCAATATGCATCAATATATACAATATCATACATACACACATGAACAGAGAAGGAGAATAAAAAAAGGTAATGGGAGAACCAACAATATGAACTTTATTATTATACCACAACAACAACTCTCTTTATTTGTTACATAGTCACATATTTATACTTGTATATTTAGTTACAAGGAAATCACAACTTCATAACCGCCTCACTTTGTTGACCCGACAGAGGGACCGATCGATTTACTTGTTCGACTAGACAGTCGACTAACTTGCATATCCAACTTGGTTGATCGTTGGGTCTAGTTGACTAGCCCCTACAACAATTGGGGTTGATGGATAATTTGGGATATTCAATGGGTGGTAGTCATCGCATTGGAACACCATTTCATGACACTCAACTCCATATGATGCATATAATATTTCCTAAGGTAGATTTGAACAAGTTTGATGGATTTAATCCAATAAGATGGATGGATTATGTTGGACAGTTGGTCTGGCCAATTGGTTTTCATTGATGTCAACCCTTATAGATTTATTTCAACCCTTGAAGAAGTATGGAATCCCTAGAGATATGGTTGATATTGATGGTGAGATAGTTGTCATTGATGGAGTGGTTGATGTCAACAGATGTCTTGGGTGAATTTGATGAAGTCTACATGAATCCTTGAAGGTTTCATTATGGTACCCAAATATTGGTTGAGGAATATGGACATGAAGGACATTTTAAATGTAGGTAAGACATGCATATATGGATAGTTATTGTCATTTTGTTTCTAATGATAGGTGGTACACCACGTGGCTCCTCACGGTTAGGGGATACGACCATGTGAAGTTGGAAGCCCCAAATATGGGTTGAGAATCCCCTAATTGGTTACAATATGGGTTAATAAGCCCCTAATCATTTTCAGGTCATTAATGAAAGGGAAAAGTGGTTGTAACAAGAAATTTCAAGAATCCCTAAAGTTAAGGAAATAGGTTACTTAGAAAAAGTATATATACACCTCAAGAAGTAATTGATAAGTACATTCACACAGATATTCTATTGAATATCTTCTTTGTGAGTAAGTGATTCTTATCTGAGGTAACCAAGGATATCTTAGGTGAATTTTAGAGGGAATATGAAGTAAAGAAGGGAGAAATTCCAAGGGAGGATGAAGTCTTGTGATGATGTGTTCTAAGGTATGTTATTTAAAGTTCATATTACCATGTTCACTATAACCTTGTTTCTAGAATGATTCAGATAGAGAAAATTGGAAGAGGTTGAGACTACATGTCAAGGTGCCTTTGGTACAAATTTCAGATTTTGGGTCGTTGTATTTTCTGAGATACACTCTATGGAAAATAGGGTTTTGGGCTAGTCCTCAAACTAGTCTCAAAAAAGTGTTTCAGGTAAAACAATCATAATGTGTTCATCGAGGATCCAAATTCAGTGAAAGAAAATGAATTATATATATTACATTCCTTAGTATGTTGTGTATTATTTTCAGTTCTAGATATCAAATATTTCGTGCGTGGCATTCTCTACAAGTTTTCTCTCTAGAATAATCCAAAACTCAACAAGGTCTGCCATTTTTGCTATAACTCCTTTTTCGTGGATATTCCAAACAATGAAACTTGGAGGAATTGAAGAGAAGATATTGAATAATATTGGGTACAATTTTCAAACCTTTATTCATTACAGGTACGTAGTTATGCTTGTTTAAAGTTAGGGTTTTTTACTAATCCAAAAACTAGTCCCGTGAGACTAAGGTAAAGTTTGATCAAGATGATATTATCTTGTTGTTGAAGTTGAGAAAGGTATGCAAGTATTTCATCACATACACTAGGTATGTAACAGAGTTACAAGTATGTTTATATGCATGTTTTGAGGGTTACATGTTGATGATGTTATGGTGAATGCTTGAGGCGAGTCTTTGGTATATTATTGAGGCATTGGCACATGATTGAGGCACATATTATGTGCATGGTTGAGGCATATACTTGGTATATGATATTGGTTGTTTTGTACTTTATTGAGGCACACCATTGATGGTACTTTCTTGATATATCCTATGGTACATGGTGTATGGCATGATTGAGTGATATGGTATATGGTTTAGATACATCGTTGGTACATGGTATGGTACAGATGTTGATGTACATGGTTGATACATGGTATGGTATAGGATTGATACTTGGTATAGTGTTGATGTACATGGTTGATGATTGAGGCATATGGTACAGGTTATGGTGCATATTTGATGCACGGTTTGGCAAAAGTTTCGGTGCATGGTTGATGCACGATTTAGTTTAGGTGTTGGTGCATGGTTGATGCACTTGTTGTCATACAAGTTGTGGTATGTGTTTGATTCTTGGTATGGTACATGTTGATGATTTGGTACATGCTTTGGTACATGGTAGAGACACATATCTTATGATGGTATGCTGATGATCTTGGTACATGCTTGGTATAGGCATCTGTTGGTGATGTTGGACATCTAGTTGAGTGGTGTCCTTGGTATATGATCCATGTGAGAGGATCTAGTTGAGTATCTTTGACAATGACAAGATGGATAGGTTGATAGTGACAGGTTGGATACAGTAATAGGTTGATAGGTTATAGGTTGATGTGATAGTGGCAGAGACAGTGCTAGTGATTGTGGTAGTGACAATTGGTCTACACTTATATTTCAGGGAGGCAGGACAGGGAAGGGAAAGGGGCTTGTAGCATCCTCCTGGTTGGAGATGGAGAATTAGGGAGTTCAAGCTTCCTTCAGGTTGGAGCTTAAGAATCAAGGGGTTTTAACCTCCTTATGGTTGGAGCCAGAGAATTCAGGGAGTTGTAACTTCCTTCAAGTTGGATCCTGAGAATTAGGGGGTTGTAGCCTCCTTCTATTTGAAGCCAAAGAATTCAAGGAGTTGTATATTCCTTTAGGTCGGAGCCTGTAAATAAGGGGTTGTAACCTCCTTCCAGTTCTAGATGGAGAATTGGTAATTTTGTGCTTCTAATGAATGTATTCTTTGATATATAAGAAAAAAATCTAGTGGTTTTCTCTCATTTGGGTGTCCACGTAAATTTGGGTGTATTGTGTACTTGATTTGATGTTTCTTATGTTTATATGATCATGATATATTGATGATATACTTTTGATTAAGTTGAAGTTTATATGTTGTGGTTAAAAGTGCTCATACCGATTCACCCCCACCCCTCTCAATATTCCAACAATTGGAATCAGAGTCAACTCCTTCAATAAATAGTTTAATCACTGAAAGAAAGATCATGGAGATGAAGAATAGTGCATACATAGATAATGGAATACCATGGCTTGATGGTTAGATTGGTAAAAAGTATGAGATGTGGAATATCAGAATGAAAACATTTTTACAGTAACATGGATATGATGTTTCAAAATCAGTTGTTACAAGATATACCACTACTAAGAAACCAAATACTGCAGCCAAGAAGAAATTGAAAATAAACAACAAAATATCAATGGATTTCATCTTCGAAGGATTACCTGATTTAGTAAATGAGAAAGTGGGAAAATGTTTATCTACTAAAGAACTTTGGGATAAGCTACATGATCTCTATTTTGAGGAATCTCCCATCACAGAGCCAAAGAGTGCTAAAGAAGATGTAGGTACATAACAATAAATATGCTCGTCATGGAAGATAGATTTAGAATAAGAATATTGTGAAGAAGATATATTAGATCTTGAAACATAATTAATCAGTGCTCTAGACAAATTGATGAAAGAAAGAAAGAAAAACAAGTCTCTTGAAGAACAATTTCCAAGAATAATTCTCAATAAAGTTCCAAAGAATCCCAACAGGTCATCATGAAACTAAAAGCTCATCTAGAAGAAGTGAGAATTATTTAAGAAACATACAAAGGTAAGATGGAAGAAAATAAATGTTTGGAAGCCGAAAGAAAGGAGGTAGAGAAAAGAGAAAATATTTTGACAGATCATCTTAAGGAAATAATTGAGGACTTAAATCAACTTGAAACAGAATTTGGTAAATAATAAAGAAGACTTGAAAAGGAAATCATCTCCTTGAATATCCAACTTGAAGAAGGAAAGCGAACAAAAGAAGTCATAAAGAGTCAGATGATGAAGAAAGAAGAAGAGGTTGAGGAGCTTGAATAAGAAGTTGTCACATTGAGAGCCAAAATCATCAAGCTCAGCAAGAACGATGAAAAGACATAAACATCCACATCATCAGTAGAGAATGTTGAAGAGAATCACTCCAGGTTGTCAGAAAAGAAGAATGAACAAAATAGTAAGAGTTATGCAGAAGTACTCAAAGGAAGGAATCATGGTCAGCCAGAATCATAGAAAAATGATAAAGATACATATTCAAGAAGACCCTCCACATTCAAGCCACAAAGAAGCTTCAATTAGAATGAAGGGATCAACATAAGAGAATATCATGATCAACCAAGGTAGGAATTCAGAAGGACTACACCACAAATAAGATCATTCACTCCCAGGTATGTAAATTTATTTTATGGTCATTGTTTTTATTGTACTAACTTAGGACATAAAGTTACAGATTGCAGAGCTTATGGAAGAAATGTTCAAGAAATAAATGCTTATGTGGCCCCACATAGCATTTAATGTTACAAATTCCATAACTATGGACACATAGCTCGTGATTGTAGAAGCATGATGGATACTTCTATAAAAGAGAAAACTGATATTAGTTATAAGAAAGTATGGAAAAGAAAACAAGAACATGTAAAGGAAGATCAAATGAATCAAGGACACCCATAATTCATACTCTTAGGATTGGAAATAGTATGAAATCAAAAAAAATCTACAGGAAAAAAGGAAGATGTCAGATATAGGAACATATGGAGAAGAAATGAGAAACAAGAAGAACTGATGAATAAAGACCAAGTCCTAGAGATCGCAGAAATGGCAGTAGTGTAAGAAAAAAAATAAGAGCTGGTGAATAAAGAACAAACCCAAGAGATTGTATTTTCAGTAATTGTAGTGCGAGATCAATCCACAGGAATAAAGGAAGAAATCATAGTTCAAAGAGATGATGAGTCTACAAACGAAGATAAAGACTACTCTACATGAGGGTGGATTCCTCCATTGTTTTGAGTCATTCAGCTTGGAGAATCCTAGTAAATATGAATATTGAATAGGGGGAGTCAGTGCAGTAGCTACTACAGATCAAAAAAATGTACTTTGAGAAGTTTAAAGGATTTGTAGAGATAGATTCAGAGCAATCAGATAAAAAAAGTATAGAATGAAAAATGAGTTAGCATTGTGGATAGTTGAGTAGCAGAATTATGGACAGCTTATGACATATGGACAGAGATGGATACTTATAAGGTACATAAAACTTTGGTCAAGGAATATGCATAACAATGTATTTACAATTGGAATCAATTGGTCACATAAACACAAGAAGTAAAAGGAACATCATAACATGGAAAGACAAACTGTCAGTGGAAGCTAAATCATCAGAAGAAAATCATTGAACAATATGGTCAAGTGAACATGAAAAGTGAATGAAATCAAGTAATGAATTATTTTTATATATGCTAGAGAGTTACAAGAGGAAGCACCAATGGAAAATAAAAAACATTGGAAGAGAAGAAAGTAAATATATACATGTAGCGCTACATTGATATACATGACATATTGGAGAGAAGTCAAGGGAAGAAAAATCATCAGAGAAAGAGATCTAGAAAGAAAGACCAGAAGAAAGTAGATAGGGAGAGGCATACGGATAGGGGGAGTTAACCTTTATCCTATGATGTGAAGGGGAGAGAAAAAGAATAGATGCATGAAGATAGGGGGAGCATCCCCAAGAAGAGATGCCTTTTGTCATTGATGTCAAAGGGGGAGAGTGAGAAACATTGATGATGAGTAATGGTCACAGGGAGAGCATGAGTGTTGGAGCATCATTGTTGCCATCAATGTTGGTGTTTCCATCAATGCCAAAGGGGGAGATTGTTAGACAGTTGGTTTTCATTGAAGAAGTATGAAATCCCTAGAGATATGGTTGATATTAATGGTGATTTAGTTGGCATTGATGGAGTGGTTGATGTTAGCAGATGTGTTGGGTGAATTTGATGAATTATATGTGAAGCCCCATAGGTTTGGTTACGGTACCCAAAGATTGGTTGAGGAATATGGAAATTAAGGAAAATGTAAATGTAGGTAAGACACTAATAGATGGATAGTTATTGTTGCATCCTTTACGATGATAGGTGGTACGCCACGTGGTTCCTCGCGGTTAGGGAGATATGGCCTTGTGAAGTTGGAAGCCCCAAAGATGGGTTAAGAAGCTCCTAATTGGTTACAATATGATTTAAGAATCCCCTAATTGGTTGCAAGTTATTAATAAAAGGGTAAAGTGGTTGTAACAAGATAGTTCAAGAATCCCTAAATTTAAGGAAAGAGATTACTTAGAAAAAGTATATATACACCTCAAGAAGTCACTCATAAGTACATTCACACACACATTATATTGAATATATTCTTTGTGATTAAGTGATTGTTATATGAGGTGAGTAAGGAGATATAAGGAGAATTTTAGAGGGAATATGAAGTAAATAAGGGAGAAATTCCAAGGAAGGATGGAGTCTTGTGATGATTTGTTCTAAGGTATGTTATGTAAAGGTCATGTTACCATGTTTGCTATAACTTTGCTTATATAATGATTCAGATAGAGAAAATTGGAGGAACTTGAGAAGACATGTCAAGGTACCTGTGGTAAAAATTTAAGCTTCTAGGTCATTGTATTTTATGAGATACACTGTGGAAAATAAGGTTTTGGGCTAGTCCTAAAACTAGTCTCAAACAAGTGTTTTGGGTAAAATAGTCATAATGTATTCATCAAGGATCCAAATTCAATGAGAATAAATGAATTGGATATATTACAATCCTTATTATGTTGTGTATTATTTTAAGATATAGATATCAAATATTACGTGTGTGGCATGCTCTACAAGTTTTCTCTCTAGAATAATCCATAATTCAGCAATGTCTTCCATTTTTGCTAGAACTCCTTTTCAGGGATATTCCAAACAGTGAACCTTAGAGGAATTGCAAAGAAGATATTGAATAATATTGGGTACAATTTTGAAACCTTTATTCATTACAGGTATGTAGTTATTCTTGTTGAAATTTAGGGTTTGTGACTAGTCCAAAAACTAGTCTCGTGAGATTAAGGTAAATTTTGATGAAGATGCTATATGTTGTTGTTGAAGTTGAATAAGATATGCAGCTCTGTGATCACATACACCAGGTCTATAGCAGAGTTACAAGTATGTTTATATGCATGTTTTGAGGGTTACATGTTGATGATGTTATGATGCATGCTTGAGGAAAGTCTTTGGTATATTGTTAAGCCATTGGCACATGCTTGAGGCATGTATTAGGTGCATGGTTGAGGCATATACTTGGTATATGATCTTGGTTATTTGGTACTTTGTTGAGGTACACCATTGACAATAATTTATTGATATATCCTATGGTACATGGTGTATGACATGATTGAGTGATATGGTATATGGTTGAGATACATTGTTGATACATGGTATGGTACAGGTGTTAATGTACATTGCTTATTTACATGGTTGATACATGGTATGGTACTGATTTGTACTTAGTATGGTGTTGATGTACATGGTTGATGGTTGAGGCATATGGTATATTTTATGCTGTATGGTTGATGCCTAGTTTTTCACAAGTGTTGGTGCATGGTCGATGCACGGTTTGGTATAGTTGTTGGTGCATGGTTGATGCACAGTTTAGTATAGGTGTTGGTGCATGGTTGATGCACTTTTTGTGGTACACGGTTGATTCTTGGTATGGTATAGGTTGATGGTTTGGTACATGGTTTGGTACATGATTGAGAAACAAATATTTTGATGTTATGTTGCCAATCTTGGTACATTCTTGATAGAGGCATGTGTTGGTGATGTTGGACATCTAGTTGAGAAGTGTCCTTGGTATATGATCCATATGAGAGGATCTGGTTGAGTATCGGTGACAGTGGTAGGTGTTGATGTTTCTGGTAGTTGCAAGAGGTATTCACCTTCGATATAACATTTATTATATATGAAGTTTCCAATACGCTAAAGGAAAAACCATTGGAATTCAAAGAAGATCCTATAAGAGAAGTTTGCCTCACAGAAAATAATAAAGAAGAATTATGTTTCTACAGAAGTAAAGTTGGATCCAGAAAAAGATAAAAAATATATATATATTCTAGAAAGTCAGGTTGTCCCTGCCATCAATTTCACTAGAAATATTAGTATAAATAAGAGTGACACCTTCCTCATTTGTCACACTCTCTCAATCATCTATAGCACAAATTTGGTGGAGAGAGTTGCAACCGCAGAAAGAAAAAGGGTGCATATGGAGGGTCTATCTCTCTTGGTCTTGGTGATGTGCTGGTGGAAGCCATCCACTCTATCACTCTAGCTAGAGTGAGCCACAACTGCATATTTGGTTATCTCTTTGTGGTGTTCTAGTGAAGCCTAGACAACCTAGTGCTCTATCTAGGGTGTGTTGCATCTATGTTGTTGGATTCTTTCTTGTTGGTTTTCTCTAGTGGATAGAGCTTGCTCTTGGTTATTTTGTCTTGGCAAGGATATTATCTATAAGAAGGTTGTTGGGTTTTCTCCCCTTATGTAGAAGGGTTTCCCAGGATGTATATGTTATTCTCATGGGTGGCACAAGTAGGTTCCTATGGTTGGGTGGCGATAGTGCAACATCCCATATGGTGAAACAAGCATGCAAAAGAAGTTCAAATTTCTATGGTAAATCTAATGTTAACGTAATCAACAAAATACCAACATGGTATTCGATCTTGGTTTCCTTCATAATAGTCTAATTGCTGGAAGGAATATCATGAAATTTACCTTTCCACTACAGTTCGTCATTGCAGTTTTCTACTATACCCTGACACAATACCTTGCCATTGCACAGTTTTATTTTGTCAAGCTAGTTGGAGCACCTTGAAGTTTTAGGGTTTGTTGTTGCTTACAATTGTTGTCGAATGGTGCTACAATTTTTGAGTTATGTACTTGTATATGTTAAATTGTATCATTATATTGAGGGTGTTTTCAGGAGAAGCGGATTTTTTCCAAGAAACAAATCATAGATCCATAGGGATCTTAAATCTAGCACATCCAAAGGAACAATTCACCCTCCAGGTTTGATTATTTTGATATGTCTCTATATGTTATGGCATTATTGTGATCGTATTTTTCATCTTGATCTATTGAAGTTATGATCATTATACTAAACAGTTAAATACTAGAGATGCACTTGTTTATATCCCCTTGAGGAGATATTATTGTTCTTGTTTTCTTATTCTAGGAGGGTTACCTCGGAGGCATGTCACTAGTGATTGCTCTGAGGGGGATCTATAGTGACTTTTTCAGAAGACAAATTATTAGATGGTATCTAGTTTGATACATGAAGAAGATGAACCAAACAAAGAGTTTGTACAAATTGACCAATTCCTAGTGCATGATTTTATCATTCTGAGTGAGTCATGGCATAAGAGACTTGCTCATTTTCATTATAGATATTTTCCTTATCTAGGGAATATGGTGATGATTGTTACAAAGATTCATATTGATAATGATGTCATTTGTAGAGGTTGTGCTCTTGGAATGAATTCCAAGGGATATTTTTGAAGCAGTGAGGCTCCAACACATATCCACAGATGAGCAGACAACTGCCATTTTCACTAAGCCTCTTTCTGGGAGAAGCTTGGCATGAATGAAAATGTTTCCCTGGGGGAGTGTTGATGATTACAACATCATGTTGGTATTCCAATATTGATAAGACAAACTTGATCATGTGGGAATAGGCCCAGATGTAATCTTAGATGGACTACGGATTTGATTTGTTGCTAGATCTCCAGGAGGATATTGGGTAGACATTCCAACATTGGTCAAATGAACTTCACCATGTGGGAATGATCCCAAGGTATTCTTTGATGGAATGAAGGATTGGGACCCTGGTATATTTTTAGATGGGATGAAGACTTGAAGCCTGACATAATCTTCGATGGACTGAAGCTACGTAGTTCTCGATGGACTGAGGACTCCTCCAATGTGTGTGAATTGCATCGGGCATAACACTCATAGTGAGGTGAGTGGACCTAATAATCATCATTTCGACCCTTCTCCCACTATTGGGTTGTACACCAGGGGAGATAGGGAACATCTACATTCGGATTAAATGTGCCCCAACGTATTCGTCGATATACTAAAGACTTGAGGTGCTTGAGGTGAAATTCCACGTGTCTAATAACATCGATCTAAATGAATTCAATGAGTGATCTTATGGGAATATGTACATTCTAGGACTGATATTGATCATTCTAAATATGCTCATGATCATGTGGGAATGTGGACATTCCAAGATCAACTATGAGTTGAATGTGGCTCTGATGTGGTCATAATTCTTGTCATGGGACAAGAATGACCTGAGGTGCCAGATTTATGCACATGGTTGTGGAGATGGATCATCAATATAGCTAATGAGGCTCGTGGAGAACATTTTCTATGACAAAAGAACACCAAGAACAATACAAGATATGTTTGGAGAATTCCTTCCTCGTTGAGAGGGAGTATTGATGGTTGCAACTTCATGAGACATTCTTCTATGATGATACTTCTCGATGGACTGAATTGAGTATGACACCTATCGATGGACTAATAAGTTGTACTGGGTTGGTTCCCAATGTCCCTTGGGAGTAGACCATGTGGACATGTCCCTTGGTGGTAGACCAAGTGGAAATGACATGATTGAGTAGGTCCTTGATGATGCACTATGGGCGAGTAGGTCCTAGTGCCACACTACGGTTGAGTAGGTCCTAATGTATTCTAGTGGTGATGAGGCCCTAGAAAAGGTCCACATTGTGTGTGTCCATGTGCGACGTGATGATGCTTCTAGTAGTATGGTATATGTGACCATGGCATGGTCAGAGGACCATGGCATAGCTTGCGAGGCTATGAGTACTAGAGGAAAAACATTATGGAGAATAATTCCCTAGCTAAGAGGGAGTGTTGATGTTTCTAGTAGCTACGAGAGGTATTCACCTCCAAGATTATCTTTCTTATAGATGAAGTTGCCAAGAAATTAAAGGAAAAACCATTGGAATTCATAGAAGATCCCAAAAGAGAATTCAGACTCACAAAAAATAATAAAGAAGAATTATATTTCTCTAGAAGTAAATTCATCTCCAAAAAAAGAGAAACATAAAATATGTTTTCCAGAAAGTTAGTTCAGACCTACTAGAAACGTCACTAGACATATTAGTATAAATAAGAGTGACACCTTCCTCATTTGTCACAATCTC
>SNQJ01S0059025.1:51285-84505 GCA_010110895.2 Picea sitchensis
TTTTTCAAGGATTGTTTTATTAGTTCATTCAAGGAGGAGATCAAAGAACGAGTTGAAATGTACCACCCAACTACTTGGTTGGAGGCCTCTCAACTAGCTAAGAAGGCACAAGTGGTGGTAACCACCCAAACCAAACCTCTAATTTTGTTTAATGACCACCTCCTTCCTTTATTCCTCCTCCACATCCTTCCCAACCTCTTAATGTCCACAAGTTTAATATAGAATAAATGGTAGAAAATCAATGTCAAGGTATCTGATATAATTGTGATGCAATTTTTTGTTGATATCACAAATGTAAGAAACAAAAATGATTTTTCATTGATATGGCCACACCTGTAACATCCAAGATAATTTTGAATATGTGATCAATCTAGATCAAGTAAATATTGCAACCCCTCCTAATGAAGTATCCACCTAGCATAATCCTTGTGAAGAACCCCAAATTTCCATCCATGCTTTGTCAAGAATTATAACTCCTGATACGTTTAAGTTGGTAGGATATATAAAAAATAGGAGGGTGGTTATCTTAATAAATATTATTAATACCAACAATTTCATCCATGATTGTAGAGTATAAAAAGAATCACATTATTATGCCCATGTTATGAATAATTTTCAAATCATTATAGTGAAGGACATACTATGAAATGTAGTGGTAAGTGTGAGAATATCCAAATGGGATACTATTTTCTTAAATATACCATGTTTTCCATTGAAATGAGAGTTTGTGATGTTATTTTTGGAGAAAAATGGTTGCAAACCTTGGGCCCTATAACCATGGATTTCAAGGAGTTATACATGAACTTCAATAGTTTGAAGTAATTTTTGGAATAATGTTTTTCTTCACTAGAGAAAAAAAAAGTGGGTCATGTAGATTTTAGGTTATGATTATGAAATCATCTAAAATAAGGGAAAGGAGAATGTGGTGGAAGATTCCTTATCTCTAAAGTATGAGGAGGATGGGTCCCTATTTTCATTATCCTTTCCAGTGAAAGATTAGATAACAAAGGTAAGCCATGATTGGTTGCCTAATGCAAAGATCATTTATATTCTGCAACAACATCAAGAATATCCAACTCACGCCACAACCTATACTTGGTAGAATGACACATTACAATATAGTGGCCATTTTGTTTTGGTGTAGGATTAGTCTTTATTGTCATGCATGTTAGAGGAATTACATTCCTCTCCCATAATGGGTTACTTTGGATTTCATAAAACATATTAACAAGTTAAGCATTCATTCATTGGGATATCCTGAAGAATGGAATTGTTACATTTATGGATATATGTGACACATGTCAAAGGAACAAGGGTGAATTAGTGAACCACCTAGGAAATCAAAAAAACTAGTGATCCTTACAACAATGTGGGCTAACATTTCCTTGGATTTTATGATCATGTACCTACCTAAATCCATAAAAATAAAAATAAAAAATGTTAGCATGGTGGTTGTTGACCCCATTTCAAATATACCCACTTTTGGGCCTTACAAAAGCCATTTAAGTCATTGATTGTTGCACAAGTCTTCATGGATCATATTTTTAAATTACATGGCATGACTAATTCAATTGTGGCAAATTGTAATTTAACATTCCTTAGCAAATTCTAGCAAGGATTTTTTATACTATAAGGCACCCAATTAAAATGATCATGGCTTATCAACCCCAAATAGATGGTCGATAAGAGGTGGTAAATAAGTTCATGTAAACTTATTTGAGATTTTTTCCATCTAAAAAACAAGGGAAGTGGGCCCAATGGCTACCCCTTGTAGAGTGGTGGTACAATACCACCTATCATGGTGCTACCAAAATTTCACCCTATCAGGATGTCTATGGACAAAATCCCCAATTTTTGGTTTGGTACTTACTAGGCATATCAAGGTGAAAGAAGTGGATATCAATCTTAAAGAAAAAATCAAAATTCTTCATACACTTAAGAACAATTTGGTCTTGGCTCAAAACAAAATGAAACAATATGTAAAACAACATCATTTATAACACCACTTTGAAGAATGGAATAAGGTTCATCGTTGTCTCCAACACTATATGCAAACATATATGAAAGAAAATAAACACTAGAATATAACATGTAAGTTCTTTTTTCTCTATCAATTCCTCAATTGAATTGGACAAGTTGACTATATACTGGCTCCCTTAATCATCTCCAATACCCACCTAGTATTTCATGTATATGTTTGAAAATTTGATCAGGCCAAATTTCCACATTTATACCACCCTCTCTAAACTTGATGAAGAGGGTTCCATATGGTTATAGATAGAGGTACTATTGGACAAAGAGAGCATAAACTACACCAACACATTATCCAAGAAGTCTTGATACAATGAAAGGATATGAAACCTGAAGATGCCACTTGGAAATCAACCATAATTTTATAGTAGTTTCCATATCTCTAACCTTGAGGATAATGCTTCTTATGAAGGGGGAGGCCAAGTTAGGGTCCTAATCTAACCTCTTTATTTATGGGTACTTATAAGTTATTTAATTAGTGTATGGGGCTATTATATTTGAATCAGGCCCACTAGGCATGCGGTGTGTTGATAATTAATGTAAAGGGCCATCCTTGTCGAATAAGGTCCACTAGATAGTTGGTACTCATTAATGTTGGGACTATTAGTGGTTAGGGTTTGGGTAGTGAGAAACTATTTATAAAGGTAAAAATCCATGTAGCATTTTTCTCAAAGATTATCATTGTATTTGAGTGTTGCTTATTTGGAGGTTTCCTCCTTGAAGAGAAAAGTGAAGTTTCTCACTTTTTGGAATATCAATAAAGGGTTCTATTTATGAAGGTGCTATATTCTATCTTTGTCTCTTTTTATTTCCTACAATTTAAGTTTCTTCATATATTTCTCCTAAATTCTCTGCATTTTCCATGTCAGTATAGTATAAGAGAAAATTTGGTAAGCAATCCTTACTATACTCATGGTGTGTGATAGATGGAGGTGACTTCAATATTGATCCTATAAACATGGATGTCATCCTCAAATGATCCACTCCTACCAATATCATTGAAGTCTAGGATTTTGTGGGAGAAAATAAATATCTATGAAAGTTCATAGCATCATTTTCATTTGTGTCAACACCACTTCATGTTGTAGAAATAAGTGGTGGGGTAAGAATCAACAAAAGGCATTTGAAGAATTAAAGTGAAATATTAGTAAAATCACCAATCCTAATATTTACTAACTTGCAAAAGACATTTGAAGTGTAAACAAATATAAGTGGGTATGTTATCAATGCAATGTTAATGCAAAGGGTTAAACTAGTCTCCTATCATTTAGAGCTATTTTAATGGAGAAATATTGAACTACCCTACCTATGATACAAATTTATATTCCTTGGTGAAAGAAATTAAGAACTGGAAGAATTATTAATTAAGGAAACCATTATCCATATTGATCAATAATCATTGTAATACTTCCAAACTTAGAGTAAGATCTAGCAAGCTAGACATTTCAAATGAATGGGTTTTCTACAAAATTTTCATATAGTGACTAAATATAAGGAATCACCAAAAAATTGGTGGATATTTCATCAAGACCACCAACACCCAAAACCACAATTTTGGGCACTATTATGCACATGGAACAATTTTCCCATGAAATGTACAAGGAAGGATACATTAAACATGAGGGCTTCAAGGGGGTGTACCAGCGACTACAAGGAAAATAGGAAATAGCAGATGGAGACAAAAAAGTTGAAGTTAACATATCCAAGATGGATTACTCTACAAGTTGGGAAGCTTCTTGTGCCAAAATAAGAAATTGTACCGTTGACAAGGGAGGCTTGTACCTACAAATTTGCTAGAAATTTTTGTGTTGGGAAAATAGTGGCCAACTTGCAAAGGTATGTGTATTGACCCAAGATGCAAGAAGAAGTAGCTAGGTTTATTTATAGAGGATTCATATTGTGTTATACCAACAAATCTAGAAATATGAATAAAATACTATTCATTCCCTTACCAATGGCCTACAAATCATTTGAAAGTATATCCATGGATTCATTGGCAGTTTGTTTAGGACAAGACATGGGCATAACTACTTGTTTTGGTTAGCTGAAAGATTAATAATATGTGAATTCCAATGCGTTTTAAGGAGATCATCAAGGGACCAATGAAAAAATATTTCTCTTTACATAAGTATAAGTGTTGTTAGGGATACTAAGGAGCATCAGCTTCGATATGGATACATCATTTCTTAATACTTTATGGACTACATTGTGGGATAAGATGGATACAAAAATTAAACAATCTACAACCTTCGATCCATATATATAGGGGCATACAAAGATGGTGAAAAGGACCTTGGTGTAACTTTTAATAATTTGCAGTTTGAACCATCCAAGGACCTGAGAAGAAAATATGATTTATATACAACGCTCCCATAGCAGGATTGTTTGCACTTACACCAATAATTTCCCTTTTGAAACCTATTTTGGGAATTTTCGATCTTCACCTTCAGACATTTTATATGGAAATATTGAAGTAGATAAGGAACAAGCCTCAACTGATGAGATAAAGGAAAATAGGTTTATTGATAGGATCCAGAAGATACACTTGCAGGTTCAATGGAGATTGAAGGGATCAATGGAAAAATACAAGTTTGAGCATGATGAACATATGATCAAGAAGGTATTTAAGGAATGACATAAAGTCTATATGTTCATGAATAAATAAAGGTTGCAAGGAAAAGGTTAGAAAGTTAAGTCCCTAAGATATAAGAATTTGAAGTACTAAGATAAATAGGCAACAAATATTGAAAATTCAATTTAACTCCTTATCTGCACATATACTCAATGGTAAATGTGGATAACTTAAAACTTGATATTCCACCCATGCTTGATGATAAAGAATGGGGAAAAGTCTTACCTTCCATAGAAGATTTCTATCGAATGCATAAGAATAATTAACAAAAGACATGATTTTACTAAAGAAGAATAGGATGACAAAAATAGGTTAGTGGGGATTTTGATATATTGGGATAAAGGGAAAATTGCCTATAAAGGGAGCAAAGTGGTATCCTAGGGAGAAAGTTCGGGAAATTTTTCCTCATCTCCTTCAGTGAAGCTTTAGGGGACTAAAATCCTCCCAATATTAGGAGGTATGATCCTTAATGAATCATTTTAGTTTTGTAACTCATTTGGAATATTTATTAGAGCATGGAGAATTGACTTATGATTCTTTTAAGGCATCTATGAGTAGCTCCCAAATTATGTCTAACAAGATCAAAACTAAAAATTTCCCATTTTGGGCCTTAAACAATTGTTTTTTGTCTAAGAACGCTTTGTTTCTAGTGTCATAAAAAGCATGAATATTACTCATTGAGATATTTCCAATAGTGTATTATGAGTCCAAAATGGAATTTGTATGTGAAAATTATGTTTTCAATGAGTTTATTGGTTTTATCCACCTTTTTTCCATATGGATGCCATGTCACTAGAAATGTATGTTTATTCTAGAAGGTTCCAAGGGAGAATAAAAAACCCTAAACAAAATATAGGGATTATATCCAACATAGAAAGGATGAAAAGGGATGTGTTTCTATAGCACTCATTTTGTTTCATATCTTGACCTAATGAGTAGTGCAATAGGAGTGAGAGATAGCGGAGGAAAGGGAGAAAGGTGATCTACTTGACACTTTATAGAAACAAATTTTCTCACAAATCCACATTAATGTTGGATATTGTAAGGTCTTCGGCTAGAAGGGCGTGGAGACCCTCGACCATGTCCTCAAGGAGATAGAATTTGGGGTTCCTCTAGCACCCAAGAATTGCACTTGTTGGGAATGTGGGCACCTTGGGTTCTTTAACATGCAAAGGGGCTTTCACAATCATGAGGCAAAGTATGGGGAAGATGTGACCAAGAGAAGGGGAACACCAAAGAGGTTGGGGTGCACCAACATGAGGAGCTCACAAGGTTGGGCGGGCCAATCCCAAGGGACATGCCGATTGATGGGTGCACATGTTTGTTTGGGTGCACTGGGTCCTCAAAGGGGCATGAAAATTCATTTGTGTGTGATTAAATTAATGAATGGGAATGACACACCCAAAGGATGTGACAATTCATGATGGTGACCATTGGATTCCATATAAGATAAGAAGGGCACAAAACCAAGGGAGACATATTTGAACAACAAGGAGAGAAAGATCATCTCTATGATTCCGAGGAAGACTTGGATGAAGAGGGGAGAGCTCCCTCAAGGAGTCAAGTCACTCCACTTGGAAGGAATTGTGTTTCCTTGAGGTGATTCTATTGACAGATTTGGGGAGACCTTGTTTTGGGTTGAGTTTGGGGGAGTCTTGTCGCAAGTCTAGGTGAGGAAGCTATGAGAGAAAACCACTGGTCTATGTAAAGTCTTGTGATAGATAAGAGACATTGATTTTGTGGTGGGAACATATCTAGGGTGCACTATAGGAGTTTCAAAAGTTGTTACGACATACAATTCTTGGAGTGACGAATCTTTGTATGGGTGTCTTGGTGAGGTGAGGCGATTCATGTGACTTTTCCTAAGTTGTAAACTGAGATGGTAATGCTCATATTATAATTTGTTTGCAATAATAAGACTTAGCCAGGTGTTAGGCCCATTTTTCCCCCTCCCACTATATCTCCATGTCTCTTATTTATTTAGAAAGTCTTCTCTTCATTTCATGGATGTATTCTTAAATGACTAAGTGTTAAGACTATTAACAAATTTTCTAAGTATACAAGTGAGTTTCACTAGAGTAAGAGTAGGACTCACCTGTATCCTAGAACATTGTATGGGTATACTCTAGGTGAAGAGGTGTAGTACGGATAGAGTATCCTTGGTTTTTCCAAGAAACCAAGTGAGAAACGTCACAATGCTACAGTTCCTCAAGAGGTGCACAATCACAAGATTTGGGAAAGCACACTGTGGGGACGTGACAGATGGTATCACATATTGTTCATCACATATTTTGAAGAAGGGTTGGTGATCTCTTCATGAATATCTCGATGATAGATGGTATCAAAGAATATTCAGCTCTTCACCACTACCACAGTCAGAATGGTGTTGTTGAGATGCATTGTAGTTGGTTTCATAGTTTTTTGTGAAGACAATTAAGTGGGAACGTTCACAGACTTCGTGAACAATTCGATGGAGTGAACTAGTTCATCACAAATACTTTTCATTAGACTTACGAAATAGTTTTTAGATGAATGTGTTATGGAAGTTTGATCTAGGCACACTCCTTGTATAGACCAAGAGCAGAGTTTGTGTTGAAACGAAGAACTTGGATAGGGTGGGTGGCCAGAGAACTCATCACGGGGTTCATCACAAGACTTGTCAGATATTTGATTGCAGACTTGATGGAGGTTTGGTAAGGTGGATAGACCTTTCATAGAGATAGTCTGGGAACATACTTGGTTGGCTTGATTTGCAATGGAAGTAAGTGCCAGACATGTGTGCACACCTTGAGAAGATCAGGCGTAGAGTTCATGGGTGAACTGAGAACTCAAGAAAGGTGGAAAAACACAAGACTTGTCATAGATATAACTGCATAAGTGATCGCAGAAGTGATTATGAAGTGGAGTAGTTTTGGGTTGTAGCGAGTTGAAGATATTGGGTGAGTTGGGCGACTTGATGCGATCTAGAATGTCTTCATAGTAAGGTAGTTGGTTGGGTACATTTTCATCATGACATCATCATGTCATGAATCACAGAGAACAATAGTTGTGTTGAGTCGGGTTGTTGGACTAGTGGTTCGATCACAACCTTCGAATGAGGTGACTCTTTGCAGAGTTGTGCAAGTCAGTTAGCAACAATATGTATTGAAAATAAGGAGGTGTGCGCATGGTGCCTTGAAGTGGAAGGAGTCAAGGTGTAGAGATAACAGGACATTGGAGGTGAGTTTGGTTAGTTGCATGGAAAGTTTAGGACTTAGATTTATTTTGAAGTGGAAAAATGGAATCAACCTTGTATCACAATGAAGGTGTTATGTATTCTTGTGTAGTTGCAGATGGTGATTGAGGGGAGTTCATGTACAGAGTTGGTGGCTTGAGAAAGTGAAGGTCCAGGAAAATAGACTTGAACCATGGGTGTAGCCAAGAATGTTGTTGGAAAGGTACGGTTGGTTTTGATTTCTTTCATTTCCTAAGTGGTGCAGTGAGTTAGTTGAAGAGAAGCTAGATGATTTGGTGGTTCAAGTGTAATTTTTTTCAGTGGTGAAAACTAGTAGACTTGAGGGTGGCTCAAGTAGTGTATATTCAAAGAAGTCATGTAACATTTGGGATACCTTGACTTGGGAGAATGTGTGGAAATATTGGGGTGACCTACTTGGATGAGTCTTGTGTTCGACTTAGGAAAGTTTGGATGCAACTATGGAGGAGAATTGAGGAGTTTCCCAATTCTTGGATGAGGTACCTTGGTACATTGGTGCCTTATCCATATTTTTTGGTTCATGCAATGACTTGAAACTCGTGATGACGATTCCATAGTTTGGATGCTTACAAGAGGTGAAATTAAGTTTCGTTATAGGAGATGAATGAAGTCAAGAAAGAATTCAACCAATAATTGTTGGCGGTCAACTTAAATGGGAAGAACACAGACCAAGTGACTCAGGTGGATTTCACTCACCTTTGGTACGGGACATTGGATGAGGCAAATCATACCTTGGTGACTTGAGAATGAGTGTGTGATAACTCAGAGATATGGTGAGGTTGTTGGTTGAGATTGGTAGGAGTATTGGTTCGAACGTGCCTAAGGAATGGAAGTTCTTTGATGTGACTCATTCTAATTGGAGCACTTTGGACATTTTGTTGGGACGTTTGAGGAGTGTGAGTGTGTTGGCCACACTCATCACAGATTTTGATTTGCATAGAAGTGACTTGATAAAAAGGAGGTGAGTTGAGGACTTGCCTTAGTTTGGACGATTGCGCAGAAAGAAAAATTGCAACATGAAGAAATTACTTGGGAATTCGTATTTCTCTTGCTTTGGAAAACATGGTTGAGGGAGAAGCCTAACCATTCCAAGGCATAGAGAGGTAGATGAAACAACATGGTCAGGTGATGAAGTAGTGGGGAAAACAAAGTCTAAGCATACAATTCTTAGTGCAGATGGGACATTTCATGTTCAAAGACGTAGATGAAGATGGGGAGAAATCGACCAAAGAAGCCAAACATGTGGACTTGATCAAAATTTGAGTTACAAGGGTAGAGCTGGCTGGATGTACACATGCACGGTTATTCCCTTGATTCTTCATAGACTTGGATGTGATGCACACTGTGTGTAGAATATTTGATTATTGTACCATGAGGTGGAAAATGGATTCAACTTTCCACAGATGATTATTTTTGGGGGTAAATTCATAGTGCAACCAGGTGAGGGGCAACTGCTTTCAGGGAAAACTAGCCTACAATAGTGGGCTTATTGCAAAAATTCTATGATCGTAAAGAAATAAAATTCTGAATAGATCACACAACAAATATATTGTAACCGATTCAATTCAAATAACTAACTATCTTTAGGTGAAGAAGGATAAACTCCCTAAAAGTCCAATGTTTGATGTTGTTCCCAAATCTCATAATCTTCTCATTCTTTTTGATAGTTTCCCCTGCAACATGTAATAATTTCAAACATATAAGCCTATGAAGAGAGGTATTTATACTAATAACTACCTGTTAGTTCAATTAAACACAATGGAATAATCAAAGCAACTAGTGTTCTACAGAGCATATATGAAATGCTTGCAAATTAAAAATTATAAACACAATGTTTTTCAAAGGATTGAGTTTCCTATAAATGTTCAATGGTTTTGGTAATTACATTGTAAACCTATCTTCTGCGGCACTGCCCTGTTGAAAGAGACATCATGTCCCTCCACCCAAGCTCTTTCTATAAAGGTTGGTATTGATCTTTGATCCACTAGTAGACTCAAGGAGAATGTAAGGGAAACTTCTAGTCAGATAGGAAGCGAATCAAAGCAGGCTAGAAACAAGGGTTTCCAGGTCAATAACCAACAAAGGTTGGGATGCATATGGGATTATAAACATGGCGGGTGTAGCCAAATGAATGCTTTATTTGGTATGAAATGAATCATTACCTTTCTCCTTGGACCAAATTCTCTATTTATGCTGCCTCTAGTTCATTAGAGATAATTGAGTATGGGTAAAATGAGTTAGGAAACTAACCAAACTTCTAATTCAACATTTAATAGTGGGGGGGGGGATATATTTTTTAAGCATTTATTATCATGTACACAACTTTACTTGGACAAACCTACATATACATGTGCTGCATAACTGTCGGGGTGCGTACAAGTTCCAAAAAAGTTGTTTTTAGAAGATCTTAAGGAGGTATAATGGGGAATTTGTTTTTGCAAGTAGGATATGGACTAGGCCAATAAGGGAATCAATGTTTCAATGGAGGAAATTGATGCTATAAAAACAACCTTTCCTTCGTTTGAGGTTGTTTTGTGGAAGGACTGAATTGAGAAAGGAAGTGACCAAGATTTGGGCATGTTGTGCATTCTCAAGGAACGAACATGATAGTTCAAAACTTGGAGACTTAGTGCATGAGAGCATGACTAAGAGGTTGAATTACAAACATGTCAGTAGGTTCATAGTGCAACACTTAGACATTATGGAGGATCTCCTTGATGAAGATTGGATGATGGTAATAGTAGTGAGGCAAGGGTTAACACTTTCCTTAGTCTTTGAGGTTAGACAAAGAGATGGGAGATGTAGACAGAAAAGGCTAAGTTTGGGCATGGAGATGCACATTTCAATATCTGGATGTGATAGTTGGACTAGCTACCCAACTAGTACAAAAATTGAGGCATGCAGTGTGTGGAGACATGGAAGAGTTTGTTAAAGTATGGATGCCATAGCAAGTTCACAAAAGTTCAACGCTTAGACATTTTCATGTACTAATTGAGGTTGTAGCAGTGGAGGAAAAAAATAGAGCATGATCGTCGCAATAGGACAGTGACAACATGGACATTGAGGGCATAGGTGGGGAAGATATGCCTTTTCAGTGTAGCAAATATATTGGTCGCATACAATCTTGGGAAGAAGGAAGTGTGGATGGTTGCACAAGTTGCAGATGATTGCAGTGTGAGTTGGAAACTTGGGGTTTCCACTTCACAAGGAAACTTAGGGTTTCCGTCGAATTTGGGGTTTCTGGCTGGCACGAAAATTGGGGGTTCTAGTGGAATTAGTTGCGATGGAGGCATGAGTTCGAGCGATGAATTTCAGATCGTAGATTTTGTGGATGTTGTAGAGGATGGAAAAAAAATTAGGTGGGGGAGGATGTGAGGTATTTGGCTAGAAGGGAATGGATACCCTTGCCTTAGTCCTCAAGGAGACAAAAATTGGGGTTTCTTTAGCACCCAAGAGTCACACTAGTTGGGAATGTGGGCACCTTGGATGCATGAAAACCCTAGGGGGATTTCCCAAGCATGATGTGAAGCATCAGGCATAAGTGACCAAGAGAAGGGGTGCACCGACATGAGGATCACACCAAAGTTGGGTTGCTTCAGTCCCAAGGGATGCGATGGTTGATTGGAACATATGTTAATTTGGGTGCATCGAGTTCATGAAGGGGCACAATGATTTGTTTGGGTGTGATGGTTCATGAAGGGGTGCGACATGCCCAAAGGATGTGACTATTTGAGATGGTGACATTTGGATTCCATATAATATAATAAGGGTGCACAACCAAGGAAGGAATATTTGAACAACAAGGAGAAAAAGATCGGCTCTGCAATTTTGAGGCAAACTTGGATGAAGAGGGGTGAGCTCCCTCAAGGAACCAATTTGTTGCACTTGGAAGTGTTATCACTCCAAGATTCACCCCCAAACGGAAAATGGGGGTAAGCCTGGTAACAATGAATTTGTTTTGAGTGGGTTAAAATTCAAGAGTCAGGACAAGATTGAAAAGAAATAAAAAGATAACAAAGGTCGTTGCAGATTAGTCCTAGATTGTTGGGCTATGGAGTCATAAGTATCATTCTTAATGAAGACATTTAAACTTCCTATCAGACAAAGGATTTATGTGGTGATGATGAGAAGAAAGACATAATGTGTTTGAGTGATAAACGATGAAACGTTAGCAAGATGACAATAAATCCTATACTGCCTCAGGAATCCATAGATCCAAGATGATACCTCCAGACAAGAAGAAAAACAACAAGTGTCTGAGTGATAAACGATGAAATATGGGAAAGATGACAACAGATCCTCTACCGCCTTAGGAATCCATAGGTAAAAGATGCTACATTGAGACAAGAATAAAAACAACAAGTGTTTGAGTGATAAACGATTAAAGATGGGAAAGATGAAAACCAATCCTCTACTACCTTAGGAATCCATAGATCAAAGATGCTAAATCCAGACAAGAAAAACAAAACAACATGTAAACTAAGAAGACTGTTTGATAAAAAAACTCAAAGGAATCTTCAATAACATAATATTTACAATCCATGCCCCTCAGGATCACAAACTGAAAAAATATAGTTCCATGCTCCTAAATCTCTCTCACCTCTCCCTCCTTTGAACCCCCTCCCCTCTTTCTCTTTTATCTCTTGCTTTTATACTCAAAACGGCTAGTTGTCCCTCCTATCATTGGGTTCTTCATGTGGGTATTTATTCTGTCATAAGGAAATTCGGATCGACATGGTTTTGCTAGAGAAACTGCCCTCTGTGGTACCTCAAGATAAAATTCCTGTATCTATGAACAAACCCTCCATGATTTCTATTTATGGGGTGAGTTGAAGTTTCAACCACCACTCCCTTGTTTTATTAACTGATCTTTTCTTGGGATCGTGACGTGGCCTGATGAGTAGGGGGAAACCACGTGTTGTCCTTGGATACAACTTTGAATGAGGATGCTATTTTGGGGCCATTAAAAGTGGTTTGGAACACATTGCTTTTGGGCCCTAAATGCACCATATTCTGCTACGTAGATTCCCCGCAATACCATGGTTTTCATTTCGACATGATTTTGGATTTTAACACTTGTGCAGTTTGCGGTGTTGAAATGAGTGGTGGTCGTTGATCTAGGAGCAATCTGCGATCTAGATGCACCTATTATTTTAGCGCCCTCGCTAAAATTTATCTACCCGCCAACTATGGAATCCTTCCAACCACATTTAGAGATGGCACTAAAATGAATTGCACAGGGGATATATGTTGTTGCAAACTCCACCCGCCTATTTCCTATTCTCATGGTTGTCACTCGCGACCCTGGACAACTTCATGTGATAACATTTGGCTCCATAGGGGATGAGATGCTCCCTGCAAGCTACCAATAACAAGCAATTTCAGTGCCTTATATTTTGTGTTGTAGAATCAAGCTCAAATACATTTTGTTGGAGATAGCAGGATGACATATACACTACTTAAATTAAAAATAAAACAAACACAAATGCTCCAGAAAGAGCTTATTTATGTACAATCCTAAACTAACTAAATTTTACAATGCGCTAGGTGAAAACAAACTTCCACTAGATCCAGTCAAGTAACTTCCTAATTGAAAACTTATTTACTTTGTCACTGATCAGCAAGGGATAACAAAATCGTGACAACAAACTAATTACATTCTTTAGATTACCTTCCAATGATGAAGGTAATATAAATATTGAAGGTTTCAATACATTGAGGAAATGCAACTCCATGTACTCCCTTACAGGGTCATAAAATAGGTGACAAAACTTACCGGGTTGGTAACATAAAGCCTAATTTTCTTTACAGCTACTCACACATGGTTGAATGTATTTGGAAAGAACATATGAGTGAATGGTTGATGTGGCTTGTTGATCCAGTTCTCTTTTATCTTCTCTGATACCATCTGCTAGCGGATGGCAAGAAATCTCCTCATGTATATCAATGGATGGATCTTTCTCTCTATCATGATTCTCTTGGTAAAATATTTCAATTTCATTAGAAGGTTGGATGCTAATGATTTTTTCTTCCAAGACACAAAACACCTTAGCATCTTCATCACTCTCTCCATAATGATCAAATAAAGGACGAGTCTCGAATGACATACCAAGAGGTATCTCTTGCCCAACATGAGAAGATTTCTCTTCATTATTAAACACAGGATACCTTTCAAGATTCAATCCAGGAAGAAATATCTTATCATCATGATATGAGTCAAAAATAGGCTTCTCATATCTAGGCTTTTTAGAGACAGTGTTACAAAGAGTATCAACTTCCAGAATGTACTCAATTTCTGCACTTTCCTTATTGAGACAACCAACAAAGTTTTCATCTGATGTAGATGAACAGGGAAGAGAAAGAGTTGATTCGTCATCCAAGGCATCTTCTTCATTCTCACAACCTTCATAAGAATCAATTAAATGTTGAACATAGTATTTATACTGCTCACAATAACTATGACAAATTAACTCAAAGGAATAATTTTTTTGACAATGAATATTGAAAGCTGCATGAAACTCTTCGAGTGAAGAAACACTAGAAAGATCAAGAGAGTGATACCAAATATGAGCATATACCTGAAGAGAGTACATAAACAAATTCATATGTATGTCTTCATCTTGGATGTCAAATTGTTGCATCAAAGCGTGAAACCCTAGAACATGTTCAAGAGGGTTGTCATTCTCGCCTTCATAAAATATTGGCAGCAAATATTTCCATTAAAAAATTTGAGGCATGTGATGTGGATAACCAACTATGGATGAGAAATTTAGTGGGGAAAAATTCCTGGCCAGGATATCCTCCATAGCCATTTCATTTTTCTCCTTTCAGTGGAGTCACCAACAGATTCTGCATAATGGAGTTGCCATGGTGAAAGATAAGTAGCCAGAACAATGTGTCCAACTTCACTTCACCATCTAAAACTCGATCTCTCCATTATCCTTCTCCCAGGGAATATATTTTCACTTTCGTCCCCAGCAATGACGCCATTCATGTTATCGCTCCAAGAGTCACCCCCAGACTGCAAATGGGGGTAATCTTGGTAACATTGAATTTTTTTTTAGTAGGTTGAAAGTCGGGAGTCAGAACAAGACTGTAAAGAAAGGAAAAGATAATAGAGGTCATTGCATATCAGTCTTGGACCATTGGGATATGGAGTAATAAGCATCGTTATTAATGAAGGAATTTAAACTGCTATCAGTCAAAGGATTTATGTGGTGATGAGGAGAAGGAAGACAAAATGTGTCTAAGTGATAAAGATGAAACCTGGGCAATATGACAGCAGATCCTCTATCACCTCAGGAATCCATAGATCAAAGTTGCTACCTCCAGACAAGATGAAAAACAACAAGCTTTTGAGTGATAAATGATGAAATATGGGAAAGATGAAAACAGATCCTCTACTACCTCAGGAATCATAGATCAAAGATGCTACATCTAGACAAGAAGAAAAAAGACAAGTGTCTGAGTGATAACCGATGAAATATGGGCAAGATGACAGTAGATCCTCTACCGCCTCATGAATCCATAGATCAAAGATTCTACATCTAGATAAGAAAAACAAAAAAACATGTAAACTAAGAAGACTATTTGATAAAACAAGTCAAATGAATCTTCAATAACATAATATTTACAATCTATGCCCCTCAGGCTTACAAACTGAAAAAATATAGTGCCTTGATCCTAAATCTCTCTTGGCTCTCCCTCCTCTAAACCCCCTCCCCTCTTTCTCTTTTATCTCCTACTTTTATACTTAGAACGGTGGTCAACATCCAGGAATCCTAGTTGTCCCTCCTATCATAGTGTTATTCATGTGGGTCTTTCTTCTGTCAGAAGGAAAGTCAGATCAGCATGGGTCTGCTGGAGAAATTGCCCTCTATGGTACCTCAGGATGAAAGTCATGTGTCTACAGCCAAACCCTCCATTCTTTTTATTTATGGGCTGAGTCAAGGTTTCAACCACCACTCCCTCGTTTGATTAACTGATCTTTTCTCAGGATTGAGATGTGGCCTGATGACCAAGGGGTGACCATGTGTTGTCCTTGGATATGACATTGAAAGAGCACATGATTTTGGGGCCAACAAAAGTAGTTTAGACCCACACCACTTTTGGGCCTGAAATGTACCATCTTTTTCCACGTAGTTTCCCCACAATACCGTGGTTTTCATTTCAGCCTGCTTTTGGATTTTAACACCAGTGAATTTTGCGGCACCAAATTAACTGGTGGTTTTTGATCTAGCTACGATCTGTGATCTGGGAGCACCTGCTATTTTAATGCCCCCACTAAAATTTATCCTCCCGCCAACTATGGAATCCTTCCAACTGCGTTTAGAGATGGCACTAAAATGAACTACGCAGGGAATCTATGTTGCTGCAAATTCAACCTGTTTGTTGCTTGTGCTCATGGATGTCACCCGTGACCCTGGACAACTTCATGTGATAAAATTTGGCTCCAGAAGGGATGGCATGCTCCCTGTAAGATTCCAAGAACAAGCAGTTTCAGTTCCTTAGCTTTTGGGCTTTGGAGTCAAGCTCAAATACATTTTGCTGGATGCAACATGCTGATATGTACACTACTTAACTTAAAAATAAAATAAACACAAATGCTCCAGAAGGAGCTTATTTATGTACAATCCTAAACTAACCGAATTTTACAATGTGTTATGTGAAAACAAACTTCCACTAGAGCCATTCAAGTAACTTCCTAATTGAAAACTTATTTACTCCATCACTGATCAACAAGGGATAACAAAATTGTGACAACAAACTAATTACATTTTTCATATTATCTTCCAATGATGAAGGTAAGATAAATCTTGAAGGTTTCAATACATTGAGGAAATGAAACTCCATGTACTCCCTTACAAGGTCATAAAATAGGTGACAAAACTTACTAGGTTGGTAACAGAAAGCATGCTCTACTTTACAACTGCTCACACATGGTTGAATGGTTGTGGAAAGAAAAGGAAAGTGAATGGATGATGTGGGCTACTGAGCCACTTCGCTTTTATCTTCTCTAATAACATATGCTAGTTTATGGAAATAAATCTCCTCATGTATATCAATGGATGGCTCTTTCTCTCTATAATGTTGCTCTTGGTAAAAGATTTCACTTTCATTAGAAGGATGGATGCTAATTATTTTTGCTTCCAATACAAGAAACACCTCATCATCTTCATCACTCTCTCCATAATGATCAAATAAAGGAGGAGTTCCGAATGACATACCAAGAGGTATCTCCTGCCCAGCATGAGAATACTACTCTTCATTATTAAACACGGGTTGCCTTTCAAGATTCAATAGAGGAAGCAATATCTTATCATCATCATATGAGTCAAAAGTAGGTTTCTCATATCTAGTATTTTTAGGGATAGGGTTACAAAGAGTATCATCTTCCATAACAGACTCAATTTTTGTTATTTCCTTATTGAGACAACCAACAAATTTTTCATCTGATGCAGATGAATAAGGAAGAGAAAGAATTGATTCCTTATCCAAGGCATCTTCTTCATTCTCACAGCCTTAATAAGAATCAATTATATCCTAAACACGACCTTTAAACTCCTCACAACAACTATGACAAATTAACTCAGAGGAATAAAACTTTTGACAATGAATATTGAAAGCTTCATGAAACTCTTCGAGTGAAGAAACACTATAAATCTCAAGAGAGTGATACCAAATATGAGCATCTCTCTGAAAATATTACATAAATAAATTCATACGTATGTCTTCATGTTGGATGTCAAGATGTCGCATCAAAGAATGAAAACCTAGAACATGTTCAAGAGGGTTGTCATTCTCTCCTTCATAAAATCTTGGCAACAGATCTTGCCATTCATCAATTTGAGGAATGGGATATGGATAACCAGCTATGGTTGAGAAATTTAGTGGGGTAAACCTTCTGGCCAGGATAGCCTCCACAACGATTTGATTTGTCTCCTTTCAGCAGAGTCACCAACACATTCTACACAATGGAGTCTCCATGGTGAAAGATAAGCAGTCGGAACAATGAGTCCAAATTCAGTTCACCATCTAAAAATGGATCTCTTTGTTGTCGTTCTCCTAGGGAAGATATCTTCATTTCCATCCCCGACAACGACACCATTCATCGTATCTCTCCAAGAGTCACCCCAAAACTACAAATGGGGGTAATCTTGGTAACAATGATTTTTTTTTGAGTGGGTTACAAGTCGGGAGTCAGAACGGGACTGCAAAGAAGGAAAAGATAACAGAGGTCGTTGCAAATCAGTCTTGGATGATTGGGCTATGGAGTCATAAGTATCGTTCTTAATGAAGGATTTTAAACTTCCTATCAGACAAAAGATTTATGTGGTGATGAGGATAAGGAAGACAAAATGTGTCTGAGTGATAAACGACGAAACATGGGCAAGATGACAACAGATCCTCTATTGCCTCAGGAATCCATATATCAAAGATGCTACCTCCAGAAAAGAAGAAAAACAACAAGAATCTGAGTGATAAGTGATGGAATATGGGAAAGATGATAGAATATCCTCTACCACCTCAAGAATCCATAGATCAAATATGCTACATCCAAACGAGAAGAAACAAAGTAAGTGTCTGAGTGATAAATGATGAAAGATGGGAAAGATGACAACTGATCCTCTACCCCCTCAGGAATCCATAGATAAAATATGCTACATCCATACAAGAAAAATATAACAACATGTAAACTAAGAAGACAGATCGATAAAACAAATCAAAGGAATCTTCAATAACATAATATTTACAATCCATGCCCCTCAAGCTTACAAACTGAAAAAATATAGTGCCCTGCTCCTAAAGATCTCTCGAGTCTCTTGCCTCTTAACCCCCTCCCCTCTTTCTCTTTTATCTCCAAATTTTATATTCAGAACGGTGGTCAACCACTAGGAATCATAGTTGGCCCTCCTATCATAGGGTTCTTCATGTGGGTCTTTCTTTTGTCAGAAGGCAAGTTGGATCGGCAAGGGTTTGCTAGATCAAATTCCCTCAGTGGTACCTCAGTCTGACAGTCCTGTATCTATGGTCAGACCCTCCATTCTTTCTATTTATGGGGTGAGTCGAGGTTTCAACCACCACTCCCTCATTTTATTAACTGATATTTTCTCGGGATTAGGATGCGTCCTGATGACTAGGGGTGGCCACATGTTGTCCTTGGATACGACACTAAACGCGCATGTGATTTTGGGGCCATCAAAATAGGTTTGGACCCACGCCATGTTTGTGACCAAAATGAACCATCTTCCACCACTTAGCTTCCCCGCAATATCGTGGTTTTTATTTCGGCCCACTTTTGGATTTTAACACCCATGCAATTTGTGGTGCCGATATGATTGGTGGTTTTTGATCTGGCCATTATCTGCAATCTTGGTATGCCTACTATTTTAGCACCCTCACTAAAATTTATCCTCCCACCAACTATGTAATCCTTCCAACCGCGTTTAGAGATTGCACTAAAATGAACTACGCATGGGGTATCTACTGCTGCAAACTTCACCCGCCTATTGCCTATGCTCATGGTTGTCACCTGCGACCCTAGACAACTTCATGTGATAAAATTTGGTTCCAAAAGGGATGTCATGCTCCCTATGTGCTGCCAAGAACAAGCAGTTTCAGTTCTTTAGCTTTTGGGTTGTGGAGTCGAGCTCAAATACATTTTGCTAGAGACAGTAGGCTAACATGTACACTACTTAAATAAAAACAAAACAAACACAAATGATCCAGAAGGATCTTATTTATGTACAATCCTAAATTAACTTAAATTTACAATGTGTTAGGTGAAAACAAACTTCCACCAGAGCCATTCAAGTAACTTCCTAATTGAAAACGTATTTACTCTGTCACTAATCAGTAAGGGATAACAAAATTGTGACAACAAATTAATTACATTCTTCATATTACCTTCCAATGATTAAGGTAAGATAAAACTTGAAGGTTTCAATACATTGAGGAAATGCAACTCCATGTACTCCCTTACAGGGTCATAAAATAGGTGACAAAACTTACTGGGTTGGTAACAGAAGAACTGCTCTTCTTTACAATTACTCAGACATGGTTTTGAATGTCTATGGCAAGAACAAGTGAGTGAATGGCAAATGCAGGCTACTGATCCACTTCTCTTTTATCTTCTATGATAACATATTCTAACTGATGGAAAGAAATCTCCTCATGTATATCAATGGATGTCTCTTTCTCTCTATCATGCTACTCTTGGTAAAAGATTTCACTTTCATTAGAAGGATGGATGCTATTTTTTTTTTCTTCCAATACAAGAAACACCTCAGTATATTCATCACTCTCTCCATAATGATCAAATAAAGGACGAGTCTCGAATGACATACCAAGAGGTATCTCCTGCCCAACATGAGCAGATTGCTCTTCATTATTAAACACAGGATTCCTTTCAAGATTCAATCCAGGAAGCAATATCTTATCATCATCATATGAGTCAAAAATAGGCTTCTCATATCTAGGTTTTTTAGAGATAGGGTTACAAAGAGTATCAACTTCCAGAACAGACTCAATTTTTTCACTTTCCTTGTTGAGACATCTAACAAATTTTTCATCTGATGCATATGAACAAGGAAGAGAAAGAGATGATTCCTCATCCAAGGAATATTCTTAATTCTCACAGCCTTCATAAGAATCAATTATATATTGAACATAGTATTTATACTCCTCACAACAACTATGACAAATTAACTCAAAGGAATAAAACTTTTGACAATCAATATTGAACGCTGCATGAAACTCTTCTAGTTAAGAAACACTAGAAATCTAAAAAGAGTGATACCAAATATGAGCATCTCCCCGAAGAGTGTACATAAACAAATTCATATGTATGTCTTCATGTTGGATGTCAAGTTGCTGCATCAAAGCATGAAACCCTAGAACATGTTCAAGAGGGTTGTCATTCTCGCCTTCATAAAATCTTGGCAACAGATCTTGCCATTCATCAATTTGAGGCATAGGATGTGGATAACCAATTATGGATGAGAAATTTGGTGGGGAAAACCTTCTGTCCAAGATAACCTCCATAGCCATTTGATTTGTCTCCTTTCAGTGGAGTCAACAACAAATTTTGCACAATGGAGTCATCATGGTGAAAGATAAGCAGTCAGAACAATGTGTCCAGCTTCAGTTCGCCATCTAAAATTGGATCTCTTTGTTTTCATTCTCCAAGGGAAGATATATTCACTTTTGTCACCAACAATGATGCCATTCATGTTATTACTCCAAGATTCAACCCCAGATTCCAAATGGGGATAAACCTGGTCACATTGAATTTGTTTTGAGTGGTTTAAAAGTCGAGATTCATAACAGGACTACAAAGAAAGGAAAAGATAACATAGGTCATTGTAGATCAGTTCTAGACCGTTGGGCTATGGAGTCATAAGTATCGTTATTAATGAAGTAATTTAAACTACCTATCAGACAAAGGATTTATGTGGTGATGAGGAGAAGGAAGACAGAATGTGTCTGAGTGATACATGATGAAACATGGGAAAGATGACAACAGATTCTCTACCACCTCAGGAATCCATAGATCAAAGATGGTACCTCCAGATAAGAAGAAAAACAACAAGAGTTTGAGTGATAAACGATGAAAGATGGGAAAGATGACAAAATATCCTCTACCACCTCAGGAATCCATAGATAAAAGATGCTACATCCAGAAAAGAAGAAAAACAACAAGTGTCTGAGCGATAAACAATGAACGATGTGAAAGATGATAGCAGATCCTCTACCGCCTTAGGAATCCATAGATCAAAGATGCTACATCCAGACAAGAAAAACAGAAAAACATGTAAACTAAGAAGATAGTCTGATAAAACAACTCAAAGGAATCTTCAATAACATAATCATTACAATCCATGCCCCTTGGTCTTACAAACTAAAAGGATATAGTGCCCTTCTCCTAAATCTCTCTCGGCTCTCCTGCCTCTGAGCCCCCTCCCCTCTTTCACTTTTATCTCCTACTTTTATACTCAAAATGGTGGTCAACAACTAGGAATCCTAGTTGGCCCTCCTATCATAGGGTTCTTCATGTGGGTCTTTCTTCTATCAGAAGGAAAGTCGGATCGACATGGGTCTGCTGGAGAAACTTCCCTCTGTGGTACCTCGGGCTGATAGTCCGGTATCTACGACCAAGCCCTCCATGATTTCTATTTATGGAGTGAGTCAAGGTTTCAACCACCACTCCCTTGTTTTATTAACTGTTATTTTCTTAGGATCAGGACATGAGATGATGACTAGGGGGAGACCACATGTTTTCCTTGGATACGACATTGAACGTGTTAGCACTCTGTAAATTTTGTCTGGATGAATGGAAAAGCGACATAGGTAATTGTTTCAACCTACTTTAGAGCTGAGCACTAGCTTTCTCAACTCATAGAGGGATATCTCGTGTCACTTGAGATATCTATGGCAATCGATGGCTATATTTGATTTGTTCTAGGGGGGTTTTATCAAATAATTGAATAAATGAAGATGAATTTTGGGCTATGGAGTCGAGAATTAAAAATTCATGTCAAAACATGAAACTATCAAGAGGGAAAGGCTAAATGAGGCAATGAGTCTGAGTTTATATCTAAAATTTGCAAGGTATCAGAGGAAAAAGAAAACATATAACTGCAATAGAGCATATTTAGAATGAATTATGAATTGGTTAAGAACAAGTAAACATAGTCTAAATTGCTAAACCAAGATCATCGCAATGATGAATTCCGGGTTTTCGTTTCTCGAATTTAGACAAAAGGAAGTGTAAATGAAATATAAGATTACAGGAAACACATACTGTGAAAGAAAACAAGAATCATATCACCACAAGTTAGAATCTTTTCATAAACAGTCCCAAATCCACTTCTTCATTTATATATTCATCCTAGCCCCAAAATTTACAAAAGTCTTCCTGCACAAAGGGCAGGCTCCTCTTTTATCCATCCTTTCTACATCCTCGAGATAATATATATAGAGAGGAATTACTTGTGGAATTCAAAATGTTTACACTTCCCCATAATTCTAAAATAGAGATAAGTTACAAAAGGAATGATTTATACTAACAATTGTCCTATTTTAAAGGGACCGTTATAAACAGGTTTGTCATGTCTGGGGCCTCCACCTATCCAAAATTTGCTGGAATGTTCTTGACCCTGCTTGAGAATTCATTTTAGCTTGGCAATTTCCTCTTTCAGAGTGCTCAACCAAGCAAGTTGATATTCTCTGATTCTCTCCATCGTTTCAGCTCTGATTTCTGTTTTCTATCGTTTTCTCCACTTTTTCTTCGTTGCCTGCTTGTAGATTTCGTCCATGTGTTCATTGATGACTAAGTCCCTCATAACAGGGTTTAACCTGACCCCCGACTCTGATTCACTTGCAGGCTCTGTATGAAATTTGGTTTCTAATATCTGTGCAACCCATCTTTCTTTCTCACTTATTGATAAGCTTGACATATTAGTTGAGAACCCCATTGCACTGGACATTGTTCGATTGACGTTATCCATATCTTCCGACCTTGCGGAGGGCATGATTTTGTCTCCCTTAATTTTACAGAACTAAAGAAATCGATCCAGCTTGATATTACTCCACTTATGCATGGGACAACGATTTTTGGGAGCATAATAATTCCACCCATACTTGAATATTGGTAGTTATCAAGTTCCAATCATTAATCACTGACAAGATTACTTGCAGGCACGTTGATTTACCATTCTTGGCCAATCCATTTCAAATGATTATCCTTTGAGTTCATTATTTGGCAACGTTCCCCTGACATTTCATGGTCGTGAAGTACCCGAATGAGTGTTGTGTGGTGATTTGACGAGTCATCGCTTTCCACTACACGAATCGTTGATTTGACGTATTAGAACACGTGACATCGGGGCTTTTGCAAAAATGGTTTTAGGTAGACCGCCTTTCACCCTGATGTATCTCTAAGTGCTCCATGCATCTAATACTGACACCATGGTGGTTTTCCCCAGCTCATCCTCGATCAGTTAAGTCTCACGCTTCTTCGTCACCCGATATGGGTCCCTACCGTTGATCCGGGCTACCTCAAGATCAACGGTCTGTAGGAATCCCATCTTCATGCTCCCTCTATATTTGTCCATATCGCCACTATATATTACCTGAACCTCCAAACAACGTCATGTCTCTACACTGATTTAGTCACCTATAAAATTTAAATTCAGATTTGAAGCGTGATCGTCATGGTGATAATAGGTCGAAAGATGGACACATGTTTTCTTGATACCTTCAGGTAAAATGCATACACGTCGAACATTCAATGATCTTTCAACATGCACTTGTTGATATTTTGACCAATGTACATCGCAAAAGAAAAAATCATATATGGATTATCGATATTGTGAGCTACGTTGATTGAGAGTTAATCTGAAAGTTTGTCGATAGTCCAATGAGTTATGGAAAAAATTAAAAAAAAATCCACTGTTGAAGAATTGGGGTCTTACAAATATACTTGTTATTAGAAACCCATTAGATACTTTCATCTCATTAGATCTAGAAACCAATCATCATGATTTTATTACCTATGCCAAGTTATGCATTTAAGTAGATTGCAACATGAAATTTGATCACATTCAAATTATCATTTCTTTATTGTCGATTTTTAGGTTGACTTTATACTAAGATCATTGCCACCAATGTTGTAATTGATTACTCAGTGGTTCATGGGAAATGATGAATTACCCAAGCCTTATTTCGAATGGCAAGATGGAAAATATGTTTCCGTATGGAAAATTTAGTGGGAGAAGATTTGTTATTTTTTTAAGTGTTATCATGAGGTCAAACATGGGCATACGAGAGAATTTATGATTGGTAGATGTTGGATGATGGATTATCATAATAGAGAGTGATATAATAGTACTGTCATGCCACTTAGGTAGGATGAAATCTGATGCTAAGTTGTGGCTAATAAGTATAATGTAAAGGCCAATGGGAAAGGATTTTAGGTTATAAGGACTTTTAAATTGAATGGTATAAATAGTATATATAAGCAAGAAAATATAGGAAAAGGGGTAAAGATAAAATAAGCATAAGGAGGTTTTATAATATTTAATTGTTCTTATTCCTTAGATAAGGAAGCCAAGAAATTTGAGCAATGTGTCCTTAGAATTAATGAGACACATAATACCTAACATTAGTTTCCTTGAAAATTCATGTTCCTTAGGAAAAACTTCTTAATCAAGACAATCAATGAGTTCAAGGGAATTGATGATGTGTTAAAAGAGCATGGATACGACATGACCTTCTAATCCTACATACCGGAAGCAACATATGTCATTCTGATTCACAAAGAACATAGTCACCACCTAGTCCATGAGACACGAGCCAACTTGATCTTCACAACACATTGAACTTCTCCTCCACCCTGTTGTCTAGTAAATATGTCTCATGTGAGTTGTGTACATGTGGGAAATATCACTCCATCAAGGCCCCTATAGAATTATTCACCCCCCTCAGCCTTGTGATAATTGTTGATCGATTGGGTACTGCATTTCATCTACTGGATTTGACATCGATGATGTGTCTTTCCTCAACAATTCATCATTTGGAGATGTCCTTGCACATTAGGGAAATGACATTCAACTCACATGAATTAAATTCTAGAAGTGACGGGGTATTATCTGGATTATGAGAACCCTGGTTATATAAAAAATGCAACAATTTCCCCGACCTATCTTGGTTCTTTGGTCTATGGTATTGTTATTTTTGCAAATAATGTGTCCTCAATATGTGGAGGAGAAGAAATTCACCCTATAATTGCAAGGATTTCAAAGTGGAGAAGATGTAGGGGAAAATAAAGACACAACAATCAGATATTGAGGCTCTATGACACTCAAATGATCAACTATCCCAACCACTGTAGGATTGGGAGATCAATAAAAATGAGGAATTGACACTGGTTCTTTGAGACATTAATCGCCATTCATCCTAGATTTGGTCTCTTCATCGTCACTTTTATAATAATCCTCCTAAAGATCATGCTTAACCACACCATTTACCATCAGAAGGGTCAACCATGTCCTGCGAAGTGATTCAAACTCATCTGCTCCAACCCGCGCGTGAAGAACGAGAAGCGATTTTAGGCAAGGTGGACACAAACCTTAAACTCCATTAAGCATGGTTATATGTAGAATCAAAATTTATTTCTGTTATTTTATTTTGTAAAAGTATATCCATGGAAAACATGCAGTAGCCTTAAGTTTTTTAAGTGAATCTTTATGAGAAATCGGGATATATGTAATGCTGCAATTTTGCACCAGGATGTAGGCCATTTTGAAAATTTGTACTTCTGGGCTATTTTTTCTTTCGCATAACCAACCTTTTAATAAATTTGAGGTGTTTTAAATGCAAAGAATTTGTTTGTAGGAAGAATGAATTTGGGAGACAAGCCACTAGCTTCTGTGAGCCTGCTTGAACATTTAGAAATTCTCAATATTCCGAACCATTCACGGGAATATTTCATAAAGAAAGTAATTGTTGAGGGAAGAAGGTCAGAAAATATAACAAAATTAACACAAAATTGCTTTATTGTACCTCTACAATAAATTAACTGTAACAAAAATGATTTATTGTAAAGATTATTGAAGTTTGTCGAGTTCCACTGTTCAAGATATAGGGTCTTACAGATTTAGGCACTAAAGGAGTCAACATTAAACCCAAAAATTAAGTGTTGTATATATACCAAATCGTGAAGCACCAACAAAGAAATTAATCCCTTCTTCAATTGTATTTAGAGTCAAACTAGGAATGCTTCATATTGGCCTTGAAAAAACATAAAATATAGCATACATTACTCATGAAATTTATATTTACCCAATCTTATAGATTGTACCACCCTACAAGCCTTTAGGATGCCATCTCTTCCCACATGGGCATACCAAATCGTGAAGCACCAACAAAGAAATTAATCCCTTCTTCAATTGTATTTAGAGTCAAACTAGGAATGCTTCAGATTTGCCTTGAAAAATCATAAAATATAGCATACATTACTCATGAAATTTATATTTACCCAATCTTATAGATTGTACCATCCTACAAGCCTTTAGGATGCCATCTCTTCCCACATGGGCCTGTGACATAGATGGAATCCTACAGGCCCCTGTGGGTAGATATGTCATCCTATAGGCATCATATGGGCCTATAGGATGCCATCTATTTGAAAGATAATTATTAAAACCAAATAAATAATTTTGGGATGCACTAGATTCAGAATCCATTTATGCAAATTTATGCTATAAATAATTGTACATATCAAAAGAACCTTTATACCAATAAGGGATGCAAAGATTTGACTTACTAGGTCTTCTTGCACCTTCCCATGGTCATATCAATCATCAATTCCCTAAAGTGTAATTGATTTCTACAGATATACATATTTACTACAACTTCTCCAAGCAATAGTTGATATGTAAGTGGATGTGATACCAATTTCTCTAGTGATCGTCTCACCTCAACAATAAATTCTCATATAATTCAAAAAATAGACTTATGTATATATATATATATATCAAACAACTGTATATTTTATTGCAGATAAAATTATTAGAGAGTATTTGCATAAACTATATATACAACATAATGATGCTTATACCACAATTTCCCTTCATCCATAACTGCAAAATGGAGGACCAAACTTACATAGCCAATACAAGATCCTCTAGAACCAGGCATAATAGTTGCAACATTCAACAAAGTTGATCTAGGAACACACAAAAAGGCTCAGACCTCAAATAGAAGGGAGATATTACAATACATATCAATTTGTCACTTAGAGGTTTTAGAAGCATACGTTTAAGCGACTTCATAACATATTCCAAACAACTTAACTAGACTCAGACTTACAATACTTTCTAATACTAGACTCTCTCTTGAATTCTAAACTTTAGGATATCCAAAAATGATCCTTCACACTACTTTTATGTGATTCTAGGTCACCATGCATGATCCATGAGACCCAAAGGAAATTAGTATGGACATATACCCAATTTTTACACTCTATAACATGGCCGAGACAAAGACAATCATCATAGATGTTACAAATGTTTAAATAGACACCATATCTCTCTTACAGTAAACATATTTTCTAATGGGACCTATGCAATGGCATGGGAACTTGCACATGGCCCATGAGACATAAATGAAAATGTTATGGCCTAAAACTGTGTCTTTTGTCCTTGGTAAAATGTTTTAGTGAAAAAATCAAAATGGCAACCGTATCTCAATGTTGTTGTGGTCTAGGAACTTATACATGGCCAATGAGACATAAAGGAAAATGTTGGCCCAAGATTAGGTCTTTTGGCCTTGGTAATTTGTTAAACTGAAAACCTCAAAATGATAAGCATACCCCATTTCTTTATTGGTCTAGGACCTGCACATGGTCCATGAGATATAAAGGAAAATTTTATAGCCCAATACCCCATATCTAATGCATAGAACATGAAATGAACCTAGAAAACCATCCTTGGTACAATAGTCCTTGAAATGATGGCCACATATTAATCATAGGCTAAAGGTTCCCTATCTAGGGCATGTGTGGTGGTATAAGGCATCACACATGGCCCATGAGTTCTTATGGAAATGTGTCTAGCCTTATATCATCATGTTTGTCCCTAGACCATTCCTTAGACCATGGGAATTATTTGTAGTGTTTCAAATGTATTTGAAATGGCCATTGTATCATATATTCCATGTGTGATTTCCATATTTAAAGGAAGATAAGTATGGATCACTTGTACACAAAGAAAATATAGAAAAAAATAACAGATCTTCATTTATATAAAGGTTAAGTGCATAAACTACAAAAGTGCTAAGTCAAACTCAAAATTTGATAGACCTGGGTAGTCTCATCTAGACCATCAATTTCAGCAAGCATGTGTAAAACAATAAAATATGGATCATGATACAATTCGTAACATATAGACATGTATGCCTTCCACCCTTTATATGAGTGGTGATCCATACGGGTCAACAATTGTGTTGATTTGCATGTATTGACAATATGGCTCCAAACATTTACATATGGAACAACAAGTAGTGATATGACAACTTTCTAGTTGAGAAAATTTAATCTCTAGACCAAGATGCACTTCTGTCTTAGGATCATGTAAGTGATAAAGTTGGAGCCTACCTGAAAATAAACCTAGGGAGATCCAGAGTGCATGTATTTAAGTACATAATCCATATTTGAAAAGAAAAATACTAAGTGTACAGACATAAAAAGTAACATAAAAAATGTTGATAGAAACTTTACTGATAGAAACAACTGCAATTGTAGAAAGGCATGTTGTCAAATTATGTATTTTAGGATAATTAACAACATATGGATGATTATTCCTTTTGTATTTGGTTTAGTGACGAGTTGAAGTGATTGGGATGATGATGAGCTAGGTTGAAAACCCAGAGGAGGTACTCCCAGTACCAAAACAGAGTTGTTTATCATCTCTCTCTACTGGATATGGATATTTGCACTCTCTCTGCCATGATCTGTACAATGAAATTATTGATGTAGAGCTTGTGCCTCCTAGTTTATGAAAATTGAAAATGGGAGGAAAGAGACTATAAGGAATGTGTTTTTGTGTTGTGAATGTAGATTCCCGTGGTCTGTTTCCTTGATATGTCAATGTTGTAGGAATGTGAATCCCTATATTAGAAGTGTTGTTGTGGTGAAGAATATGGCTACTCCAAATGTTCATGATGCACCCATCACTGGGATGAGAAGTTGATGTGTTCCATATGTGCATGTAAAAGGTTAGGAGGTGTCAGGTTGATGTGCTTGTTGTGTGATAGTTGTTGTTGATAAACTGTAAACTAGTGTGAGGTAAAAATAAGAAGTATATTAGAATTGAAGTACTTAAGAACAAGTACCTATTTTCGATATCTGATCCAAAGTTAGAGGTAGAGCTTGGTGCATACTTAAATAAACTACTGTACAATTTTCCAATGATATTGATGAAAATACAACCACCTATGAATCCATATTTGGGTAGGTTTGGAAGTAGACAGTGAGGTTATGTATCTATGAATCCAAAGAATATTTATGCATTTAGCCTTCATACTTAGGTAATGATATTATGGTGTCTAGATGGAAGGTGAAGGTGAAAACCCTAGGTTGTAGTTTGAGGGCTTCAATGAAAGCATTGGCAATCTCCAAATAACCTTAACATTTAAGTGAAAAGGATTAAGACAAGACATTACTGATCTAATACCAAATACATTAGAGATAGAGGTAAGGAAAATCTTGTTATTGGTGATATAAAGAAAAGATAGAACCATGAAAAAACCCAAAAAATAGAGTATGTGAGAACAAATTTCCCACTTTGTTAAAGAGGAAAATGCCATTATTATAGGATTACATATCTTTCCAAGTCCAAAACCTTAATATAAGGATGCACATCACTCAAATACTAGAAAATAATATTATATTCTTGTTAAATATTCCCAACACTTGACTGAGAGGCCCCTACTGAGTTATTTTTTGAGGGAACTGTTGTAAATAGGCTTGCAATAACGATACAAGGGTTGGGACATTGGCTTTATTTTGATAGGACTCAAGTGAGAGAAAAGATGAAAATATACATGTAGTTTTTAATAAGAGGAGGGTTATTTATCTCAATAAGCCGAGCCAACAAATGAATAAGTTATGGTACAAATTTAGTGAAATCATGAACCAAAATGGTTTGTAAGACATGAAACATTTTTTCCACAAAAATTGGAATCAATCCTGGCTCTCTTTCATAGAATATTATCATTAAGGCAACAACTAAATCAAATAAATAATGATTGAAACTTATAGGGTTTTCTAAATTCTTACATACCTCATTTAGGATGGATTTTAGACCCACAACTCTCATAATACATCCTATAGTCCTATAGGATGCCTATAGGATGTCATCTATTTGAAATGCCTTGCTAGACTAAAATAAATTGGTATAAAAGTACAAACGAAAAAACATATACATGTAGGTTGTAGGAAGAGGAGACCGATTTATATCAATAAGATGAGCCAACAATTGAAGAGAATATGGTAAAAATTTAGTGACATCATGAACCAAAATGGTTTTTAAGAGAAGACAAAAAATTTCCTAAAAAATTGGAATCAATCCTGGTTCTCTTTTATATGATCTTCTTGTTAAGGAAACAACTCACTCAAACAAATAATTATTGAAGCTAGGGTGTTTTGGATTCTTACAAATCTCATTTAGGAAGGATGTTAGACCTATAAGACAACCAATTTCCAGGTCACCAATAAGGACTGCAATACCCATATCTCTCATAATACATCCTAGAGGCATGTAGGATTCTTGTAGGATGGCACCAATTTGAAATGTCTTTCCAGACTGGAAATAAATTGGTATATAAGTACAAAATAAAATGTTTAAAACCCCGTTAAGTAATTACATTCGGGTCATTACCTAGTGATATTAGAGTGAAAAGAAAGAAACATGGAAAAAAATTTAGAGCCCACCAAATTAATGTGTCGGTACATTACACAAAGAATATCTTTGTCCAATCACCTTGTCGAGGTTGAGTAATGTTTTTGAGTCACTAAGATGAGTCAAAGTCAACATGGGCATTGAAGACACCAAGTAGAGTCAAAGTCAAAATGGGTTTAGGAGTCACCAACTTTATTAAAATTTGGCATGGGTATTAAAGTCACTAAATTTGGTTGAAGTCTACTTGGCCATCAAGATGACTTATCAATGTCAATGTTTACCCAAGAACTAATCAAGAGACCTTCTATAACTCACCTAGATATTAAAGAACTATAAATATTGGAGATGAAGAGAGAAGCTCTACATTTTTTTACAAATATGAGTGAACCCTTTTATTCATACTCTCTACATGTCTCTATCATTATGAAGGGAGTCATATCCAACATTTGTGTTGCATATACAAGTCAATTTACCCACTCCCAAGAGGAATATCAATGAAATATTGACAAAACAAGGTTGCCATTGTTGTGCCATAAAAAATCTCACTTGCTCTAGTAGGGAGGATAAAAAGTACACCTTGTTCTATAAAGTGCATTGACAAGGTATTCAATATTTGTAACAGTACCACAATTATTGTTGAAGTATTGTGTTGTTATAAGTCTTTTCCTTCTCAACAAGTAGGTTGACAAGATTTTCTAAGTAAAAATTTTGTCTATTTCATTGATATAGAGAGGAGGTCAGGAAAATGTATGTGGCTACAATGGTTTAGGTTTCTTCAAACCTGATGGCATTAAATCCTCCTTCTGAGTTTTCTAGCAAGGATGCTAGATAGGAATCAATGGCTTTAGTTTGTTAGTTTACTACAACTATGCTCATGAGATTCATACATTGTTGGTAAATGTGAGATAGATCCATTTTGAAGCAATTTCTCCCTTCTCACATCATCATCCCAACTTGAGGTTAGCATTTGAGTAGGAATTCCTATGGCTAGATGGTGAATTTGTCCTCTGCATTTAGTTTCACCAGTGCTTGTAGTCAACCATCGATGTTCCAAGCATGAGTAGTTGTAGTCTATTATTGTAGATTTCATCATTGAATATATTTCAGCCTTTATTGTTCATCTAAACCAATTAATCACTAATTCAAATTTTGTATAACTTATCATAAAAAATGTCTACCTAGATATCTATAAAAAATATACATCATTAACTGTAAAAGAAAATAATCATTAACCTAGGCTAAACTAAGAAATTAATCAAACTTAGTACAAGAAACTTTAAAATTGGAACTCACTTTTTCCCTGCCATCTGATTTATCAATATTGTTGTCAATGTTCATTGAATCAATCGCTAACTCAAGCAAGCATTCTACATCACCAAGTACTCGAAATAGGTATTTATTCACATTGAACATTGTGAAACATCAATGTTAAGGGAGAATATAAAAGGCCACATCAAATTACATTCAATAATCTCTAAAAACAATATCATTAAATGGATAATAAGAATACCTTAATGAGCTCCTCTTGGTTTCAATAATAAATTATTCTCTACTAAACAAGGCCAACCACATGAAGGTGGAATATCCTCTTTCCCCTCTCCCCCTCACATCACTATCAATCCCCCATACCAAATCATGCATATTAATTTAAACAAACAACGTACAACTAATAATTTATATTAATAAAAAAATTCCTAAAAAAAATTACAATCATTTCCTCTTTTGTTTCTTCTTTTCCAAAAAACAAAATTCAGTAAATCATCAGTATCATTGTCATCAACCCCTTCAACTGCTTGACTCTTTTTTTTTCATTTCTGCATGAATATCTGTCATCTCTACCAT
>SNQJ01S0059025.1:94119-105543 GCA_010110895.2 Picea sitchensis
CTTCCATGATCTCCTCTTTTAAACCATCCATCTTTGCCTCCAACTTAGCTTCCATCTCTTGTAGTTCATCTTTTGTTACTATCTTATTTTTTAAATCATTTATGTCCCTATGCATTTCTTCACCTTCATCAAGAGTCCAATTAGTATTGTCTGGAGGCTTATTTGGTGTAGAAGTTCCCTTTTTGGGTGGCATATTGGCCAAGTATCACTTTTGAACCTTGATTTTGAGGTGGTTCTGCTAGACAATCTTTCTTCTATTGTATATCCTAAGTTTCAACCCTTCTGGGTATGGAAATTTATTTTATTTAGTTCTCTGATATTTATTCTCTACAATGCCATAACTCTGATCAAAATTGGATGTGCCAAGTGGAATTTACAGTAACTTCCCCACAACTTGCTTATTTTTGGCCTTTCTAGGAGATCTCACTTGTATAGTGTTCCCCACACAAAATAATTGATATAAAATTTTGAAACTTGTACCAGAAATACTAAACGCTATCCACCATCCAGTGAAACTAGTCCCACTCAATTTGGATACTCTAGGAATAAGTTATGATAGTTTTACCTGGAAAACCTTCTTGAGACTAGTCAGATACCCTATCTTCCACAGGGTGTATATACAAATTTAAGATGAACCAAAAGATAAAAAATTTACCACAGATACCTTACTAATTTCTGTGAATAGCCTCAAGAGTTCAAGGTCTGAAACATTACAGAAAATTCTTTATAGCAAAAATTCTGCAATGACTTAGTTTAGGATGATTCCAGAACCCTATCTTGTACAGGCTGTATCTCTGAAAGTGTTAGGCCACAGGAGCTAAAATTTTAACCCAACGTACCTTGATCTGTTTGATAAATATCATCCAAGTCGTTCCTTTTGAAACATTGTACAAAAAAAGTTATAGTGAAAATTCCAAGGTGTCTTAGATGTAGCAGCGAAACTCCAAGACCTTGAGCTCTGATACCATATGTTAAGAACCAAATATCAATATAGCATAGAAAAACCTCAGAAAAAGTATTCAATGCCTTGAAAAAGAGATAATTTCAGATAATAAGTCTCTTTGAGGGGGAAACCTCCTTTTACCCCACTTAAATGTTCCAGTACAAGATGATTCCAAATGAAATGTCTCCTTGGTATATATAGGAGACTAGGAGGTATAATTACAACTAATGGAATAAAGCCGACATAAATAAAATAACATTACTAATGTAATATGCCCCAATTAATGGGTAATGAGACAATATTAGGGCTTAACAATCTACCACATGTCACTCTGATTCGTGATTTGCATGTACCTAAAATGTCGATTCAACTTGAAACTTGTCATTATCTGATTGTGCCATGTGTCCTTGCTGACGTACTCTTGTTGACGTGAATCTCCTCATGTGACACATGTTCTTCTCCTATATCTAACAGTTGTCCTAACTCTTGAAATGTATCTTAGATCAATGACTGAGAGTGACTTTGGACCTTTGTCCTTTGGGACTTCGGGACTTTTCATTTCCTTTCCAACCATAAACTCCTGAAGTGATTCACTCTGGACTTGTGGATCATGTGCCACCTATCAGTCTTGATGATGGACAGTCCCTTCTTACTTCGTGACTTCGGGACTTTGACAAGTCCTCTCTCCTATGCTCACCCAAAGGCTTAACCTTCGTGCATTTATCTCTAGATCCAATGGCTATTGATCCTCATGATCAGGTCCAACGGATCACATATGTACTTCTCCTCTGCGCTTCCTCTGGTCACTAGACGCTGATATAACATTCATCGCATTTTCTCCAGCTCTTATGGTCCTTATTCATTTTGGATTTCAGGCTTCGGGTAATTCGACTTTCAAGTTGCCAATTCTTCCGAAGTGAGATTCCCCGAACAGTAAGCTCCTCGCAAATTTTGACCTCAAAAAAATGTTTTTCATTGATCATGTTCTTAGATCGATGGATCGATCTATATGTGGTGTTGCTCTTCTATCTTATCATGTCCTTCCACTTAAAATTATCCAACGGTTGTCGGGTATTCAAGATTGGTGATCCAACAGACATTGTCGATCTTCCTCCTGATATTTCTTGCCTTCTGCTCCGCCTTCTATTCTTTCCATCAATGAAAAGCACACTCTTCCTGTAAACATGCCAACAATCTCCCCCTTTGGCATTGACGACAACCCTGATAGGCTGCATTATTGTTCTTAGACCTCCAATTGTAGCATCTAGACAACACCTTTTTCTCCCCCTTTGACATCAATGTCAAAGAAAATAGAGAGTGACTCTGTGCTCCCCCTGATCAGATATAATAGGATCACTCACCCCTGATCAGATAGATTATTTAGCTTGATAACTAGGTCACGCCCAAATTCTAGCGTAGATACTCAAAATGATCTTTTGTAAGCGGTTTAGTGAAGATACCAACAATCTGATCTTTGGATGGAATATAATGCAAATAAACAACAATGTTGGTCACTTGTTCCCTCAAGAAGTGATACTTGATGGGTATATGCTTGGTCTTGGAGTGAAATACATGATTCTTTGAAACACTAATCGCACTAGTATTATCACAATGAATTGGGATCTATGCAGTATATTTTACCTACAGGTCTGCAAGGGTTTGAATCATCCACAATACTTGGGTACAACAAGTGGAAGCTACAATGTATTCATCTTCTGTAGTTGATAAAGAAATGGAACCTTGCTTCTTTCTCAACCATGCTACAAGGGAATCTCCTAAGAAGAATACACCTCCACTCGTGATTTTCCTTTCATCCATGCAGTTAGCCCAATTTGCATCTGAATTGACTGAAAGTTGAAAGTTCTGATTCCTAGGATACCATAGGCCATAGTTCATTGTTCCTTTCAATTATTTGAATATTCTTTTGACAGCTAACAAATGACTTTGTTTAGGTGCAGCCTGATACCTTCCTACCATTCCAACAACATGCATTATGTCTAGACGGGAGGCTGTGATGTACAATAGGCTGCCTATCATAGACCTATATGAACTTTTATCAACATCAGGTGAGTCATCATCCTTTATTTACTTACATCCAGTGACCATAGGTGTGCTCATAGGTGTAGAATATTCCATTTGAAACCTTTTCAATGTTTATCTTAGATATTTCTCCTGATAACGAAATATTCCTTTAGACCTCTGAGTAATTTGCAGACTAAGAAAAAGGGACAGTTCCCCTATCATAGACATTTCAAATTTAGACTGCATGGTAGAAGCAAACCATTGTACCAATGAATCATTATTGCTTCTAAAGATGATGTCATATGCATAGACCAACACAATGAGCAAATCATTTCTCTCTGTTCTGATATATATAAAGTTGTCAATTGTTCCTCTCTTGAACCCTTTGTCTTGAAGATACTTATCTAGTCTGTAATACCACACATGAGGAGCTTGTTTCAACCCATACAAGTCTTTGTTCAACTTGCAGACAAGGTCAGGGTTATCTAACAGTTGGAAACCCTTTGGTTGTTCCATATAGACTTCTTCTTTTAGATCTCCATTTAGAAATGTTGACTTGACATCCATTTGATATACTTTAAACTATTTATGACAAGCATAGAAAAGAAACATTATAATAGCTTCTAATCTTACTACGGGCGCAAATATTTCATCAAAATCCAGTCCTTCTATTTGAGCATATCCTTTGCAGACCAATATAGCCTTATTTCTTACAATATTTCCTTACTCATTCATCTTGTTTTTGTAGACCCATTTGGATCCTATCACATTTTTATTTGTTGGCCTAGGAACGAGTTCCCAAGTGTCATTCTTTTCAATCTGGTCCAGTTCCTCATTCATTGATTTTAACCAATTTACGTCTTTACTAACTTCATTAAAGTTTTTAGGTTCCACCATGGATATGAAGGCTATATGTGATTTCTCGGTGTCTTTGATTATCCTTCTCTTGGTTTGTACACCTTTGTATTTCTCACCAATTATCTACCTTTCAGGATGATTCTTTTGAGTAATTCTGGAGGAAGGATTTGATGTTGATTGTTGTCCTGAATCTTCTTGTATGTGTGTCTCTTCTCCACCTGATTCATCACCTTCTTGTGACTCTAAGATTTTTTTTTCTTTATCTTCATTATTCTCATCATATTTTGAATCTGTCTTAGTGCTTATTCTTTGTTGATCTTTTACAAGAGCTTCTTCATCAATTCGAACATCAATATAGTCTACTAACTTATGCATTCGTTTGTTAAAGCATCTGTATCTTTTACTTTTCGTTGCAGATCCTAAGTATATACATTTATCAACTCTACTATCAAATTTTCCCAGATGATCATCATTATTCTTGATGTAGCATTTACTTCTAAATAATTTGAAGTTCTTGATTGATGCAAGTAGACCAAACCACAACTCATATGGATTTTTATCATTGTTCGGCCTTAGATGCACTTTGTTTAGAATATGAACAACCGTGTGAATAGCCTCCACCTAGAAGGTTTGTGAAATGTCCCTTTCACTCATCATATCCCTTGCCATCTGCTGAACTGATCTATTTTGGCATTCTACAACTCCATTATGTTGAGGAGTACATGGAATAGTATATTCTCTTTTAATTCCATGTCTGTCACAGAATTATTTGAAATCTTTTGACATAAATTCTCCTCCTCTGTCTTAGCAAACTTCCTTTAACTTCCTTCCTGTCTAATTCTCAGCTAACGCCTTGAACTTTTTTAACTTCTCAAACACATCATATTTTTCTCTTAGAAAGGCAACCCACGTATGTTTGGAGAAGTCATCAATGACTAGCATAAAGTAACGTTCTCCTCCAATTCCTTCCTTTTGTGATGGTCCACACAGATCCATATGAACAATTTGAAGTGTTTTCTCTGAAGATGTGAAACTCTTAGATTTGAATTGAGCACGAGTCAACTTCCCCATTTGACAAGATTCACATACATAGTTATTAGGCTTAGATATTCTTGGAAGGTCTTTCACAGTGCCTTCATTATTCAATTTGACAATATGATCAAAATTCAGGTGTCCAAGGCTTCTATTCCATAACCAACTTTCATCAAATTTGCTTAAATGACATTTCTCCTTATCTTCCTTCAGAAAATATACATTGTTTTCATTTCTAACCCCTTTTTCAATCAACTCTCCTATGTTTACTGTCTTTATTTTACAATTCTTGGCAATGAAAGTCAGTTCACATCCTCTGTCACATATCTGACTGACACGAAGAAGATTATGCTTTAAACCATCAACAAATAATACATCATGAGCTTTGCTTCTTCCATTACGTAAGCTTACTATACCTATACCTCTGATCTTTCTTGGAGCATCATTTCCAAAGGTCACACTCCCTAATTTATTTTCTTTGAGTAATAGGAACTTACTTTTGTCACCTGTCATATGAATGGAGCATCCGCTGTCAATATACTAGGTGTATTTTTGTATTTGAGATGACAACACTAATCCACAATTGTTATATGCATTCTTCTTCCAAACCTTGATGTTTTCAGCTCTATGATTTGAATCTAGCTTATAGTTTTTTAAGCGACAGTATGCAGCTTTATGTCCATAATTATGGAAGATGTAACATTCTAGTTCATTGAATAAAGGACCATAACGATTGTTATATGTAATATGCGTCCTTTTCCTAGACATCACATGATTTGCAGTCTGTGGTTGTTCATTACGTGGCTGCCTCATTCTTTGTTGTGGAAGATATTTATTCCTTGGTTGTCTCGATTGCTCATTTCTAAATCTTAAAGAATAATTTACAACTTTGTGGCCAAAGTTAGAGCAGTAAAAACAATATCCATAGAAAAAATATTTGTACCTAGAAAATGGTTGTCTTCTTTGAGCAGTTTGATTTCCTCCATGATGATGATTTCCTTGAGTAGAGGGTGTATTATTTCTTTGTTCTACAGATTCCATTTTGGTATATTTTCCTTCACTCCTCCTTGGGGGTTGATTCTCTTCCTTTGTTTCTGCAGGTTTGTTGTTGTCAATGGTTGTAGATTTGACAAACTTGATGGATTCTTTGCTGCTTGGCTAGCAACTACTTGATCCCTCTTCATAACCCAAACCATTTTTCAACTTTGAATTCCTTTGCTGATTCAGAATGGAGGCTAATCCTTCTGAGGCTTTAATACTTGTCAGATTATGATGATATATGCCTTGGAATTTCTCTAAATATTTTCTGATAGTCACTACTTCAACTTCCAATTTTTCACCTTTTGTTTTGGCTTCCTTCAATTTTTGTTTGAGGATGTCTTCAATATTCTTATATTATTCTAACTTAACCTTAAACAGAGAAATTTCTTTAGATGGTTCATTGCATGTTTTCTCATACCTAAGCAGTCACTGTTTTTCTTTTCTCTGAGTCTATCAATCTCTTCCATGGCACTGACAAGTTCTCCTTCAATATCTACTATTGCTTCACAATCATCGAGCTCACTTCCTATATCTTCAGTGTTTATATATTATAAATCTATTAGCATGATATCATTTATTTTATCTTCATTAGAAGAGTCACTTCTTTCATCATTTGAGGGATCATCATCATTGTTTACACAAAGGCTTTTCTTCTTAAAATTATTCTCTTTATAGAACTTCTTGTGTTTGTTCTTCTCTTCATTGTCATATGTCTGATCCTTTCTTTTGTGAGGAAATTTATATGAAAAATGAGCTATCTTACCACAATTGAAACATTTGAAGGGAAGTTTACCTTTGTATTTACCTGATTCTTTCTTCAGTCTTCTCACAAAATTTGCTTCAATCTCATCTATATCGGAGTCTGTGTTTTTCTCTACTTTAAAAGATGTCTCTCTTGTAGTGGATTTACCTTTGGTGATTCTCATTTCATAAGCAGTTAGGGTTCCAAGAAGTTGATCTAGTGTCAACGTTTTGAGATCATATATTTCCTCTATAGTAGAGACCTTTGATTTAAATCTATCAGGAAGAGATCTTAATATTTTCTGGACTAGAAAAGATTCATAGTGTTGATAAGTTCTTCTATATGTAAGAAGTACTTACTTATAGTTTCATTTTCATCCATCTTTAACTGTTGAAATTTTAGTCTATGAGTCTGAAGTTTTATGTCTTTCACCTTTTCATTACCTTCATAACTACTTATCATCTTGTCCCACATAACTTTTGTTGAATCACGGTGCATGACTTTGAAAAACTCGGCTTCAGAAAGTACACTAAGGATGGAATTCATTTCTTTTTCATTAAAGATAAACTCCAACTTATCATCTTTTGAGGTGAAGACTAAAGGCTTCACATATGTCATTTCAACGACATCCCAAACATCAACACCCAAATACATTAAATGTGTTCTCGTTCTTATTTTCTAGAAGGAAAATTGTGTTCCATCAAATAGAGGGGGTCTATTAGTTGAACTTCCATCATGAGTAGTCATGTTCAAGATTATGGATCTACCTTTGATCAAAGGCATTGGATATGATACCAATTGTTGGAAATATAACTGAGAGCGAGGGGGGGTGAATCAATTATGTATATAAGATTGAAACTTTTACTTTTATTTTCTGATTCTTTTTAGATTATTATTTAATGTGTTGTTGATAACTTAACATGCATAGATATACAATATTTGATCAATCACATAGAATACACAGAGACACCGATTTTCATGAGGAAACCCATAAGGGTGAAAACCTCTTCTTCTTAGGATGTCAATCAAGCTCCAAATTTCATGTACATCAAAGTCTTTGAGATCCAACTCAAATATGAGGCTAAAACCTCTGATAGCAAGCTACAACTTGTAGAGAGAACAAAATCTTAGAATTCTCTATCACCAACTAGATGGAAGCACCAACTCCTAGGTTTCTCTAGAACCCACTAGATGGAAGCACCAACTCCTAGAATATCTTCTAGCACCAACTAGAATCTAGAGGAATGCAATCCTCCCTAGCACCACCCTACCACCCTGATTGAGTATTACAAAACTTTACTTATTTTCTCTATCTCTGGTATGGTATGTTATAGCTACATGTCTCCTCTACCTTCTTCAACTTCTATGCTTTGTTCCACTTCTGCATCATTCTGCTTCTATGCTCTGCTCTTCTCTGCTTCCTTCTGCGCTCAACACCACCTACTGTTCAACTTCTCTTCTACCTTTTATTCTCTATGTTGCCTCTACATTCTCTTCACCACACCATGGATCTCCCCTTCTAGTTATGCACTCCGTCTCATCCTATCCACATGCATCACTTTAGGAAAAAACTCACTATCTTCTATGTTCTTCATGTCTTTCTCACACCGAGTCCTCTTCCTAATCAAAATTCCAACTATTCGTCTTCTCTGGCGATTATCATAAATTTTTTCATTATCAGTGGTCATTATCCAAAGATTCTTTGTCTTCTATGGAATTCGAAAATCTTCATCCTCTATGACAGTTACAACCAGTCACTTTTGGCTTTTTTGTCTTCTAAGCCCCTTCCTTCACGTTACCATCGATGGAGAACATATGTCTAACCAATAGGCGATTCATGACTCATGACTTTGGCAATATTGGTATGATACATATCGATTCTCCCAACTCCCAATATCCAAGGTGGAGCTTAGCAATGCTAGCTCCTTCCTCTATTTCCTCTCTCCACATGATTGTTGGTTGTGACCTGGGGCCAAGCACTTTGGGACTTTGTGTTTCAGGTATTTGGATGTGAGCAAACCCTGACTTTCCTAACTTATAAACTCCTGAACTCTGAACTAACACCTAGCGAGCACTAGCTTCATTCTCGATATGACCTTGGGCGATGAACTCATGTGACCACGTGATTGCGGATGCGTCCAAAGGTGGTTTAAAACAAACTGTGTTTTGCCCCGCAATTTACCTCGAGCCTCCATGTGTCCTTTCTCCAAAACCATGGTTTTTCTTGCGGCCCACCCTCAACTCATTAACGTCCGTGCACCTTCAATCCCCGCAATGCGATAGGACCATCGATCTCGCGATCTTGACGGTGCTCCTAAACTGACGATTCAGATATGTCCTTTCAAGTTTTGTGGATCAATGGTTGTGATTGATTTCATGATCCGAGCTTCAAGAGTTTCAACTCTCAAAACCTGATTTCCTTCGTACATCAATCTTCCAAAGTTGACAATCCACTGACATGTGTCCCTCTTGGATTAATGGTCGAGATATCCTTCGGGTCTCCGGACTACGGAGATTTCAAATCTCAACTTCTCGTTTCTTATGACTGGATATCTTCTAAAATGGAAGATAGGATGACATATGTCCTCTTTAATCCAACAACTATCCTCTACTCCAAGACTTATCCCTTCAACATTCTCAGATTTTAGTTTCTCCTCGCTCGGCTTCCCTCTAAGCGTTTTACCTGGAGCTTGCGATCTAGTGACACCTGTCCTCTCGTAGATCGAAAACTCACAGTTGCTTCAGCTATTCGGGCTTTGATGATTTCAAACCTTTCTCCTTCACATTTTCCCAGAGTATTTCTAGTCGAATGCATAATCTTCTGACGCGTACCCCTCCTGGCGATCAATGTCCAGGTTCTTCTTCGGGTCTTTGGTGTTCGGGACTTTGGGACTTTAGTCTAATCATTGGTGGTAAAAATCTTGAAGTAAAAGCTCCCGCAGTGACGTAACTTGCTTATGTCACTTGATGATGTGGCATGACCTGATTAGCTACCACGTGTCACTCAAATTCGTGATTTACACATACTTGAAATTTCAATTCAACTTGACACTTGTCATTATCTAATTGCACCATGTTTTGTTGCTGAAGTAGTCTTGCTGATGTGAATCTCCTCATGTGAAACATGTTATTCTCCTGGATCTAACGGTTGTCCTAACTCCCAAAATGTATCTTAGATTGATGGATGAGAGAGACTTCAGACTTTCGTCCTTCGGGACTTCGGGACCTTTCGTTTCCTTTCCAACCATAAACTCCCGAAGTGATTCGCTCTGGAGTTGTGGATCGTGTGCCACCTGTCAGTCTTGACGATGGATGGTCCTTGCTTACTTTGGCACTTTGACAAGTCCTCTCTGCTACGCTCATCCAAAGGCTTAACCTTCGTGCATTTATCTTTGGATCCAACAGATGTTTATACTCGATGCTCAAATCCAATGGATCACATCTGTACTTATCCTTTGCGCTTCCTCTAGTCATTGGATGTTGATCTAACGGTCATCGCATTTTCTCTAGATCTAATAGTCCTTATTCATTTCGGATTTCAGGCTTTGGGTAATTAGAATTTCAAGTTTCCAATTCTTACAAAGCGAGATTCCCCAAGAAGTAACGTCCTCACAACTTTTGACCTAAACAAAATGTTGTCTGTCGATCTTGTTCTTAGATAGATGGCTCGATCTATCTACAATGTTTATCTTCTAGATTATCCTGTCCTTCCACTTAGAATGATCCAACAGTTGTCGGGTATTCGAGATTGGTGATCCAATGACCAATGTCGTTCTTCCTCCTGAGATTTCTTTCCTTCTGCTCTGCCTTTTGTTCTTGCCATCAATGACAAGCACACTCTTCCTGCAAACATGCCAACAGATAAATGCACCAATATGCCTAGCGCTATAATGAGGGAATGTTTTTGTATGGCTTATTTAGTTTCTAAAAAATTTTCAACTACCAACAACCCATATTAAAATACTTAAGTTCCAAATACTAAAGTTTCTATTGAAAAAATAAACCCTCAATATTTGTAAAAACATGAACAACATATTGAAATACCTTACACAATATCAAACACGGGTTTTAATGCATTTAGATGTATAACCCAATCACACGCTAGATAGATTAGCGCATTTCACATTGCTCATATTAGTTCTTTCAATTCAAAAAACATTGTGGAAACATATTCAATTTAGTTCTTCCTATCATCTTCAAATCGATGAAGCGATTGAAGTGGTTAACCAAAATTTTGGGAATTTATGTCACTGTCTAGTATACAAATGAAGGCACCATGGAACCAAAATGCTGGAATTTATTGTAGTGTCTAGTATATGAACCAAGGAACCAATATGGAACCATGAAATACAAGGAACCATGGAACCAAGCAATTCAAAACCATGGAACCAAGAAATTCTAGATTTTTGGTTTTAAAGGATTTGAGACAAACTGATTTTGGAAGCATTGCTAGTCTAGGTGGGGTCTCCTATGACGATGGAGCTAGGGAATCCTCTTTCTCTCTCTGTCACTACTGATCCTCATTTTTCTCTTGAAATCAAGTCCGAGCCAGTTAGAAATCATTGTCAAGGTCTTGTTGTCAAGATCTTGGAGGGTTTTCTTTGGCGTGGCTAGCAGTCGGGGTAGGGTCGGTCATAAATTCTTGTGGGAGTCTTGTTGTCGGGAGGTTGGAGGTTTTTTATTGGATTTTATAATAGTCTAGGTCAAGGTCGAGGCGGTTAGAAATACCTATGGCGATCTTTTTGTTGGGAGATCGAGGGTTTTGTTCGGATTGGTAACATTTTTT
>SNQJ01S0059025.1:105553-146603 GCA_010110895.2 Picea sitchensis
TATTCTATAATTAATATATATTATAATTATTGTATATTTAATTTATAATATAGGTCATAGGTTCAAACCCTAGAGGGGGTAGGGTATGTATAACCACTAACTCACATGTCCTTTAACTTGTTTAACGAAGATGAATGCAATGACTATGACAATATTTATGAGGATGATGATCATGATCATGACAATGATGATCATGATGACGATCATGACGATGACAATATTGATGATGATGAAAATCATGACGATCATTACAATCATGAAGTTAACAATCATGAAGATGAATATTAATGACGATGATGATGATTATGATGATGGTGATGATGATGATGACGATGAAGATGACGATGATGATGATGATGACGATGACCAATATTATCACATCTCGACGGCACAATAGGAGTAATATACTACCACTAAGAAATTGACAAAGCACACACACATTTTAGGCTATTATATGGAAATAAATGGTGGTCCCTATTGAATTTGCAGGTTTGAGTTAACCCATTTCCTAAGCCACTCACATGTTAAAAGAAGCATCAATACAAGAGAATTTGACAAAACTAAAATGACATTGAAGAACTACAAGTCCCTAGAAAAATCTCATCATAATGTGGAAGATGTGAGATAGAAGACTTGGAATCACTGTCAATATATATCAAGAAAAAATCCTTCAATAAATGGGATATATTACTATTGTATGATAGTAAATACTGGAAGCATAATCGTGAGCTCTATATGCAGTAGTTGGCCCCACTTCTCATAGTGAAAATCAAATATTTTGGTGTCATCAATTTGGATTAGTTGGATGTCACAATTTAGTAGGGGTGTGAGAATGGTTCTATCTTATAAAATCCCTTTGCTCATTCCCATCAATAATTAAAGTTGATATAGTCATTTTCAAAAAATGATTTTAGGTTAGTATGAGACAATCGGTAGCTTTCCTTTCTTAGTTGGATTACTCTAAATCCAATCTTAAAGGTTTTGTTTCCTGTATTTCCTTTAAGTCACAACATGTTTTTACTTTCTAGTTATGGGCTGCATCATTTTCAATTTTTTTATTTATCATGTGCCACACCTTTCCAAGTTCATGTTGGTGCCCATGAAAATGGAAATGATGATGATGATGACAATGGCGATGATGATGACAATGACGATGATGATGAAAACGATGATGATGAGGAAGATGAGGAGGATGACGACGACAATGTTGATTACAGTAATGACAATGACGACAATGATGATGATATGATGATGATCGTGACAAGGACAATAACGATGATGACAATGATGATGAAGAAAATCAAAATGATATGATGATGAGGAGGATGACCAGGAGGAGGAGGACCCATTGTTTGGAACATGAAGCCGCATCAAATGTATTGGGATTAGAATCAACATCCAAGCCATTCATTGGTCCACACACATTAGACAAAACAAGGTCAAGAAGATTCTAATATGTTTTTCATCATTTGAGAAGAAGGTGTCTTTGTGATACTTTCCCATAGTGAATGCATTGCATAAACCTCCTTTTCTCACATCACACTATGGAATATATACCTCTTACCCATTTTTTGAACTCTCCTTAGGCTATCAATATTCGGGTGACCAAATATTCTTATATGCCACAACTCCATGATTATTCCATCATCATGCCACAACTCCATTATGTGTGTTACATCATCATGATAACAATGAAAATGATGATGATGATGACGATGAAAATGATGATGACGATGATGAAAATGATGACTATGATGATGATGATGATGATGATGATGATGATGATAGTGGCGATGATGATGATAATGATTAATATAGTAGTGTGATGTAAAGTGGTTACAGGGATTAGGGATGTCATCATCAATAAAAATGATGACAATTACGAATATGACAATGATGATGGCATTGATGATGATGATGATGATGATAATGTTGTGATGATGATGATGATGATGACAATGATAATGATGATGATGATGATGATGATGATGATGATGATGATTACAACGATGACAATTATGATGGTGATAATGACAATGAAAATGATGATGAAGACGATTATGAGGATGATGATGATGAATGACAATGAAAATGATAATGATGATGATAATGATAATGACAATTACAATGATAATGATAATGAAGACGATGATGATGATGATGATAATAATATTGATGATGATAGAGATGATGAAGATGATGATGTTGAGGACAACGATAATGAAAATGACAAAGATGATGATGACGACAATGGTGATGATAATGATGATGAAAATGACAATGATAATGATAATGATGATGAAAATGATAGTGATAATGATAATAAAAATTATAATGACAATGATAATCGAAATCATAATAACAATGACAATGAAAATGATAATGTGATGATGGTAATGACGATGATGATAATGATGACTATGATGATGGTGATAATGACGATGTTGAAAATGATGACATCGATGACGATGATTGTTGGGGCCCTTCATTTTTATATAAGGAATTGTGCAAGTTTTGACCGAGCATGGGTTGTGCAAGCTTCATCAGAGGCCTGGAGAAAGAGCAACAAAAAACATTTGCGAAAGTCAGTGCAATGCCAGCTAAGAAACACACGGTTGAAACAGAACAAGAAAATGTGCAGGCTGAGAAGGAAGACACAACCCAACTTATATATAGAGATAAACATAATTGTAATAGGGTTGGCCAGGATTATTGTAAAAGGGTTAGTCGGGTTGTGGTTGAGTTGATTGATTTAGTCATTCTTGTTGTTGTTAACTAGTCAGATTAGTTGTTGATGACCATTTTAAGTCGATTTAAGTCCAGTACTGAGTCTGTAATGAATTGGATCTATCAGGTTGAGAATTGTAGCTCTGCGACTTGAGTCTAGAGCCAAGAATCTGTGCAACACACTACTGTGTAATTCCAAGTCTGTAATTAGAGAAAGATTCCAAAGATAATATGAAGAAGGACCTAAATTTTCAAATATTATGTGTCTCTGTGTGTTTACTTATGCATTACAGTATCTCTTTATGGCTTATGATTTCTATTTGATGGTTCTACATTTAAATTATTTTAGTGACATAAGTAGGTTCAATTCTTGCACATGTATGTTTTAGACCTATTCATATCTCTTGCGCAAGATCTGGAATGAGTTTTGAAGGCTCTATGGATCCTCTAAAGTCTTTTCCATACCCTTTCCTATCTATCTGTCTCAGCAGTGCTTCGGGTGAGACTTCTTCTCTTTGTAGGAGATGAAAATGCCAGTGCACTAGACTACATGGTACCTTTTGTTGGTAACCTGAGAAGGACCCTGGTCTGATCAAACTCACGCCGAAATAATGGTTTCGTTATCGAGACTGGTGTTAAAAGGTAACCTGTAGAGAGAATGTTTCTGTCGATCCATAGATCTGGTATTGATCAATGGTGGGAAAGGAACGGTGATGCATTCATATGGAAAGAAGCAAAAATGAGGAGAAAATCAGTGGAAAACACTCGCGAAGCAATCTTTTACTTGGAAAGATCAAGCGACCAGTACGAGATTTTCTGGGTTAAATTCTCGGAAGATTTTTTTTTCCACTGGATAAAGAGGCTCCAAGAAGCTCCATAGTTCCAAGGGTAGGTTAAGATGATCTATGCATGGGATATTAACAAGCTAGAAATAGTTCAAAGGATGGATTGTCCAGTTAAATGAGCTTTGGATTTCTGGGTCAGCACCACATTAGAAGGATACATAATTGAATTTGCAGCTGAGAACCACCAGTCTTTCTCATGGGTAGAGGAAATTTTCAAGAAAGATGCAAGAGGAAGGTTGTTGAGAGAAATCCCCCCATGGATTAAGGTTTTCTTGATGGAGGAAGGGATGTTGGTTATGTCCCCAACTGAAATGGCAGCATAAATACCCTCGCTTGGGGTAGGGTGAGGCAGGGTGAGAGTCATAGCATGAGAGAGGGGAAGGGTTCTTTGAAAAATGGGGGGGAAACAACAAGAAATGGACTCAAGAGACAAGTGAGCCCTGAAGAGAGCTGCCATAGTTGAGAAGTGGTGGCACGACAAGATCAAGAAAGCAGCAAGATAGTTTGAGAAGTTGAGGAAGGAAGGCGGATTGGGATAAGTAAAAGGAAGATAGATGGATTAATTGAAGAAGATGAGAAGATAGGAACGAATGGTTAGTCAAAGGGTGAATGAGAGAGAGATGTGGAGAGAAAGAAGTCCCCAGGAGGTGGGACTAGAAGGATAAGGTATAGATGTGAGAGAGGAATACATAGGCATGAATATTGGAGAAGGAAGAGAAGATTTATCCTCGATAACAGGAGATATTGGGAATCCAGTCGAAGAGATCATTCCAGTGGAAGAAAATGAGACCCCCCATATCAAATAAAACTACCACGAAGCCATTAGCACCAACCCCGAATCGCCCATACCCCAAGTGTCTTATATACAAGTAGTAAGTTCGATACTACCTTCTCATGTTAATTTTGTTCCAGTACAATTAATTAGTCCATCACAACCAGGAAGTGAAAGTACAGGGAGGATACTGGGATCCCCTGGTAGATCACAAGATGGACTGTTAGGATTCATATTGATAGGAACAAAAAGATCTGCAATGGACAACCATGCAGGAGGTTCGATTACTCGATACCCATAATTTTGGGGTAAGGGAGATGAAGACATTGAGTAGAAATAGTTCCCCGTGCAAAGAAATCTGGAGATATAGAGGGACTCCAGATGAAAATAAGTTGGTTGAGTTCCAGACTAACTTGAGAGGTCGTGATCTCAAGTGGTACATGAAGATCATTGAGTCGGGAGTACCAGTGACGCAAGGTCAAGCATTCACTCTTGGCCATGTACGAACAAGGTTCATAGAAGAATTCAAACTACCCCAATCAGGACAATAGGCTCTATTGGAGTTGAACGAGATCTAGCAGCGAGAAGGTGAATCTACCTAGGAATACAACCAGAAGTTAAAAGATTCCATAGGGAGGTTGGCACATCCAATCCATGAATAACATCAAAGGGAGTGGTACATTCAAGGGTTACTACCTCTGACTCGAATTCCGCTAACACAACAGTGTATAACCACGTTAATAGACACATTGGAACANGATACCCTGGGAACCTGAGAATAACCAGACCCTCGATAGATGTGAATCTGGCACAACTACAACGGAAGATATTGACACTCACAGAAAATATTCAGGAGCTGACGATACCCAGACCAGGACGGTCACAAGTTTGGTGCACTGGATGTTATATGGATGGTCATTTGGTGAATGAATGTCCGTGAATGAGGGGAATGGGACCTCCTCATAATCCGATGGTATCCCCACCAGGACCCACGTGAGGAATTACACAAGTGTCGACAAACTTACCATTCCATAACCCCACCCCATACCATGCTTTTCCAGGAGGCAAAGCAACACCAATAGTCAAGTATTGTGAAATTTTTTGAACCCATGGGACAAGATAGTGCCCCATCATGTATAAATAGTCAATAGTACAAAAAATAGTACATTGTGAGTTCTACGCATCTACCACAAATACTACCAATCAATGTAGAGAGTTGGATGCACTTGCATATAGGTTAGACCGAACAACATTCAGGGTGAATGAAAACCCTCAGGGACTAGGAAGAGGTCGAGGAGGTGGAGCCAGAGAAGACTTCATAGGAGGAAGAACTGGGGGAAGAGGACCAAGAAGATGTTATAATTATGATGAGTAAGGTCACGTGGCTAGATATTTTCCTCATCCAAGGCAGCCATGGTGCTCGCACTACAGAACCAACAGACACGCAACAAAAGACTACCCAAAGTTAATAGAAAAGTGGGAAGACAGAGTGCGACAAAGAGGAAGTAACCTTATTAGCTCAAAAATCAAGAGGATTTCTAAGAGACAATTTCCCAACCTTAATATCGTTACTCAAGGAGGAGCGAAGACAGGAGATGATGTTGATACTCTACCTCAGATCCAAAAAGAAGCAACCAAGGGAGACAGGTGTGACCCTCTAAAACAAAATATGTTCTTTAAATATGCCATATAAGTATTTCAGAATATTCCTAATCTTGAAATGAGAGAAAAGCCCCCCTAGCCAACTATTTACCCTCATATGGCACAAGTCCCTTCTTCACGCCCTGCACACATAAACCATGTAGTCATACCAAGACAAACTGAGCAACCTAAAAACATAGTTGGCCTTTGGTTTCAATTCTTCTTTGACATTATGGGGAACGATCAACTAACAAAAAAGTTATGCAATGCACTATACCTAGTTTTGGGAAATGAAGAACCCATAGAAGCAAGGATAAGGGCCAATATTCCTGATAAAATTACTCAGAGAGTGTAGTGAAGAAAAGTACGAACCGACAAGGAATTCATATTAAAATCCCAATTAGATGAATTTGAAATTAAGGACGTCATGTTGGACCAAGGGTCAGATGTAAAAATTCTTCCTAAGAAGACTTGGGAAGCCTTAGGAAAACCAAAGCTAACATATTTCCCAATTCAGTTAAGAATGGTGAACCAATACTGTATCTTCCCCATAGGAAGACTGGAGAACGTGGAAATAAATGTAGCAGGAGTAAAAATAGTTGCTCACTTTGAAGTCATTGAGATAATGGGAGATAAGGATCCCTACCCTACACTACTTGGTATTGATTGGGCCTATGATAATTATGTAGTAATCGATTTAAATAAATACACCATGACCTTTGAGGCCGAGGGAATCAAGTTAGTTCAACCTTTGGATCCATATGTAGGAACTAGTTGTACAGAACCAACAGACAATAACATGGAGGGAGAAGACTTGGACCAGTTGTACACTGTAACAACTGGGACAAGAAACGATTATGTAAACCCCATCGTTGATGGGTCAGTAAGTTGGAGAAGTATACAGTCAGTAGATAAAGATTCAGAATTGGCTTTTGAAAGTTGGAAACAAGGGTCACACAAAAGATTCTCAAGAAGATGTGCAACTGTCAGAGTGACCAGATGGGTTGGGACCGAAGTTAGAGAACACCCAGTATACGATGGCACCTTAGATATCGATATTTTCTTGCACAAGATGGAGGAAGATGTCAAAGAAGATCAAAGAGTCTTGGTACTAGATATATACTTTCAGAACAACCTTGCCAGATGGCGGGATAATCATAAATCCATACATAGAACTTAGGACGAGGTGAAGCAATCTATCAAGTACAGGTTCTAGAACAAGGACCAACTGGAATCAGATATGCAGACGGATCTCCAAGTTGTGCAACTGTCCAATGGAGAATCGGATTCTAGAATACACATCAAACAGTGCGCGACTCAGTGGCAAGATCTATGGATACCCTCTCACTTCTAGATTCAATTATTGCCCCACTCTCTAATTCCTAACCCAAAATCTTGGTTTATACATGAGGAAACCAGAAGATAAACCAACAAATGGAAAATAATGGCAGCTCATTTCTGCAAGGAATTTGCATTCACAAGTAAGTACCCCGAGTTTGAAGTAGCCCTGCAAAATATTAAAGAATTTCTTTTTACAGATAATGGTAGTTAGAAATCAAACTTAGTGGTATGTCCCAAGCATAGCCAAGAACCTCAGACAAATCTCCACTTGCACTCAACTAAGATGCCTATAGAATGTTATTATATTAGCAAAGATTTAGAAAGCATAGATGACTTAGAAGAATTGAGAAACATAGCCATCAAAGAAACAGAGGGGAGCAAAGAAATCCAAAACACTATACCTAGCCAAATCAACCCCATAGCCAAACATTCAAAAGATAGATACATCATTACCATGACTGACTACCTTACCCGTTGGGCAGAAGCAACATATGTATAGGATTGTTCGACAGATATTGTTGCCAGGTTCATTTTCGAGAATATCATCACTCGATTTGGATGTCCCAGGAGCCTAACCAATGATCAGGGAGCTCATTTTATTAGTATCACTATAGCAACACTTACAGTAGAATTTCTGATTCAACATCACAAGAGAAGTCCATACCACCCACAGGCCAATGGAACAGTCGAAGCCTTCAACAAGATCCTAGAAATGGGACTAACAAAGGTCTGTTGCGCAAACTGGGAGGACTGGGATGACCGAGTTCCAGCTGTACTATGGGATTACAGGAAAACCACAAAGAAAATCCATAGGTACACATTGTTCCAGTTATTTTAAGGGAGAGAGGAAGTGGTACCTATAGAGTTCATCACTCCAAGTTTGTATATTGCACAAGTCACACGCATGACAGAAGAGGAATCCATTGTGCAGAGACTTACAAAACTACAAGAACTCGATGAGACCAGATTTCTAGTAGCCTTTCAACAGTCGATTGAAAAAGAAAGACAAAAATATTGGCATGATAGGCACATTAAGACCAAGGTGTTCACACAAGGTGACAAGGTGATACTCTACGATAGACGGTACCATAAGCATCCTATAATCATGTGTATGCATTGGTTGGGACCATTCATGATCGTGGAGATCCGACCATCAAGAGCAGTCATAATTAGGCAATTGGATGGTTTTCTATGACCAGGATGGATGAATGGATCTCGCCTGAAGCCCTACCTGTCTCAAAACTGAGAAAGAGGGATTGTCTCTCTAGTCCAAAAGAGCTTGTACAATAGTTAGATTTGATTTTTTCTGAAATCCTTGTAAGTTCAGTAATAAAGTCAATATGCACGGTATTGTGCCATGACACATAGTTCATTTTCTGATTAGATACAGAACTAATTACTCAGCACTACAGAATCCAAAGCTTAAGAGAATCCATTAATGACAATCATTAAGATGACAGGGACAACCTCTGTGGTTGGAGAAAGGATGAATCTAAATATGATCGGAATCCATATGCCACATGAACCTTGTCTATTCACGGCCTTTATTTCCATTACAGTACCACGTATGAAGTCCGTTAAGCCATAAATCCATGTTATGCAAATATTCCATCAAAGTTCGTGCCCGGATACCCAACTGTCAAACAGAAAGGTCTGAAATTATCCACATCCCTATTCCACTCACGAAAATAAGTAAATGCCAGAATCGCCCAACAGGATTTACCATGTTAAATTGTCCCATTGGACATCTCAGATCTCGTTGCGTCCATATAGTCATGATGAACAATAGTTATTGCTAAACTTACCCGTCAATCCAAGTATAAGGCCCTGAGAACTTGCCCAAGAATGCATCATTTCCAAAAGAAGCATAGCCATTTCCGAATTCAGTAGAGTGAACCAGTCGGTACCATTGTGAAATATGTCATCCTTAGCTCGCCATAGAAGCTTGAATTCCGAGAGCCACAACTAGTCGAAGTGCCATGGAAAAAGAAGTGGTACTAGACGAACCCTATGACCCCCGGGTCGAGGTCATGGGCAATTTAAAGGGGAAATTCAAGCATGTTAAGCTCCTCGACCTTGACCTCATAGATTCAGTCTTGTTCCCACAGATGCACATAGATGTCTTTTGGGAGATGGTCCCAGATGGACTCGGAGGTATGCAATTTGTGCCAAAAGAAGAATTCATCAACTTATTCAATTCGACCATCATGAACCTGAGATACCTACCATTCTTTGGTACCACGGATGAGATTGTGTGGTGCACGCAATTTCTGATAAGCAGGGTGCATGACAGAAGTCTATGGTAAGACAAGCAGTATCAAATCCATGAAAAATATATCCAGTAGCTTACTGGACTATCCTCCCAAGGAGAGGATGTGTCAAAAGGATTCCAGGGTCCCATTAAGCAAGCGGAAAATAAAGGCGAGCTCAGCCTGTATGAGAAATTCAACACAAAGAGGGGAGGACGCACAACAGTAATGGAACCAATACTACCTGAGACAGTCTGGACTGGTTGTTACATCATAGCCAGCAAGTTTATGAGATCATACTACAAGGGCGAATGCACTCTAAATGCATTATCATTCACTGAATTTTGTGCCAATGCAACAGTGTTCAATTGGTGTAGTTACCTGCTAGAGGAACTACTAGTGGCATGTGAGGAGGCATAGGAGAAGGGAGGGACCTTCACCAATGGATACCTACTTGTGGCATTGGCAATTTTCAAATGGAAGCCACCTATGAGCAGACATCTGGAAATACTAGATAAGGGTCGCATGGAAAAAATGTTCGAGCCATGGAATTCCAGACCAGAGTCAGAGAATACAACCTTCAATGCCACAACATTTTCTAAGTGGAAAAACGACTTGATAGACGCAACGCATAATTTGTGCATCCCATAGGAGCTTCTAAACTGCAACACAAGAAATATCTCCTTCAACATGAACTGACACCATACATTTGTCTGGCCGAGACATGTCAATAGGGAAAATTTCCACACAAGGAAGCTACCATTCTATCTAGATGAGGAGGCCTTTGATAGGGAAGTTGTGTCATGGCCAAGAGTCAAACGCAACCCGCATAAGTTGGGGATGCATTACACTTTGCCTGTGGAGCTACTGAAGAAAAAAAAAAGGAAGCAGGAGAAGGACCGAGCTTAGACCCAGAGCCAAAGAAGCCAGATGCTCTGGTATACTCATAATCCAAGGAGGAATAAGAGATACAAGAGTTAGAGAGAGGAAAATATCGACCCTCTGTCAGCTGCCAGTCAACGTTGTAATGTTAGGTGTAGATTTTAACCAGATATTGGGTGTTGTGTTCAGTACCAAACCATTGGTGAAGACGCTCAGAACCTGGGTCTCACCGAACAAACCTCTGAACCCCCAACCCCTTGCATCAACCGCCCCTCGCACCTGTACAGTGGTCAAAGTCACCATTATCATTGATATTCAGGATGACCTGAAGCCTGAAACAATTACGTCCACATTTTTCACTGAGCATCCTCCATCACCTCCACCACCCCATTCACCAGTCCTCGCCACCACCAGTCCACCCCAGACCACAACTCCAAAGCTGATGCAGCTCAATCAACCAGAAATAGTGGAGCGAGGAATCCCAGGAATAACCTAAGAGTCACCCAAACCAACATCATAAGTTTCTGGTCTAGACTTTAATGCATCAGAGCTGAGCATGACGTTGAATGATCCAAATCCAGACACCCAGGAACAACAGCCTGAGTCTTCAGCGCAAGAAAAAGATGCCCGAACTAGAGAGGAGCTTAAAGAAACCAGAAAATCACCTCACCAGCCAAGGGTGAGGGTTCCCAAGAAATCAAGGTGCATGAAGCAGAAGCACTGGAAGAGTCGGAGATACCAGATGCTCAGAACGAACCAAAATCAACAACCGGGAAGGATATGATATCTGCGCGAGCACAAATTGAGTGATCCTTCAGAACCCTCAGCAATGCGTCGAATTGATGTAACTCTACATATCCAGAACATAGGTTCTGACTCTTTTTCCCATAGCCCTAAGGTTGAGGATCGCACTAATGCCACCAACAAAGGAGGAGGTAGAAACCTTCTCGGACCATTCAACAACCATTGGATTCCCACTATAGGTACGATCACCCAACAAAACAACTCCTTCATCCATTGACCTGGTACAGTGGACAACAATGCAATTATTTGGACTAATCCGATCATCAATAAACCAATTATAATAAAGGCTCTAGGAGACTGAGAGATCTACCAAGATTGAAAGGAAGGAAGAGTTCATCGTGCAAACATGCAGGATATAGCAAGAGCATGAAAAACTCCAAGTCCAACGCAAACTGGAAAAAGTGTAGGAAAGACTCGTTGAATCCTGGATGAATATTCAGAAGGTTGTGTCTGATCTACCTGAAGCTAATGAGGTCGGCGAGCCAGAGCAACAGATCGAGCTGCTACAAGAAACATGGACACAACTTGCTACTCGTGCTGGGTAGCTGGAAGAAAATTTACAACAAGCCCAACAAGAGGCAGAGCAATAGCCCCAAAAGCTGCAGGAGAAGATGCAGAAGATAATATTGCAAGGTAACAATGCCCGAGAAGCATTGCACAAGCACACAATGGAATTCACAAAAATCTTCAGCGAAGTCAGCGACTGGATGAGCATCATCACTTGATGAAACCAAGTCTTGGAGGAGGTGCACATAAAGATCCAGGTGCTAAACGAAGAATTTGCGGCCACAATGGACCCCATAGAGAAACAACATAAGTTTGACCAAATCCAACAAGCCGACAACAAACTAAATACACTTTTTGAGGCATAGTCCATAGCCAAGAAGGAGATGCGAATTTTGAATTGTAATTCAGACAACCTACATGAAAATGCATCAAGTTGATGCAACAACAGAATCCGAGTGGAACTTGTTGGTCAACGCCAAGACAAAGGAATATAGCAAAGAGAAGACCCAATAGTTTCTTGTAGAGGCATCACTCCTCACTTGGAAATGGTAGGACAAAGTTGGAATCTTTCAAGGAGTGAAACAGTGAGCCTTAGACTTAGTACCAGAGTTGGGCCCTTCGTTTGAAGAGGTAAAAGAAGATAAAGAACAGACAAAACATCCCAAGGAAGAATAAAAGATGGACAAGGGAAAACAACAGATGCTCCTGGAGGATGTGAAATAACCAAGCACTTGACTCGAGGGTGAGTCAAGGATTGTGGTTGGAGCCTATTGGGCCCTTCATTTTTGGATAAGGAATTGTACAAGTTTTGACTGAGCATGAGTTGTGCAAGCTTCATCAGAGGCCTAGAGAAAGAGCAACAGAAAATGGTTGTGAAAGTCAGCACAACGCCAGCGAAGAAACACACGGTTGGAACAAAACAAGAAAATGTGCAAGCCGAGAAGGAAGACACAACCCAGCTTATATATAAGGATAAACATAATTGTAAAAGGCTTGGCCAGGATTATTGTAAAAGGGTTAGTTGGGTTGTGGTTGAGTTGATTGATTTAGTCATTCTTCTTGTTTTTAACCAGTCAGATTAGTTGTTGATGACCATTGTAAGTCGAGTTAATTCCATTACTGAGTCTGTAATGAATTGGATCTATCAGGTTGAGAATTGGAGCTCTACGAATTGATTCCAGAGCCAAGAGTCTGTGCAACGCACTTCTGTGTAATTTTGAGTCTGTAATCAGAGAAATATTCCAAATATAATATGAAGAAGGACCTAAATTTTCAAATATTATGTGTCTCTGTGTGTTTACTTATGCATTACAATATCTCTTTATGGCTTATGAGTTCAAGTTGATGGTTCTACGTTTAAATTCTTGCTAGCGACGTAAGTAGGTTCAATTCTTTCACATGTATGTTTCAGACCTGTTCATGGATCTTGTGCAAGATCAAGAATGATTCCTGAAGGCTCTATGGATCCTCTCAATTCTTTTCCCTACCCTTCCCTATCTATTTGTCTCAGCAGTGCTTCGGGTGATACTTCTTCTCTTTGGAAGAGATGAAAATGCAAACACTCTAGACTACACGGTACCTTTTGTTGGTAACATGAGAAGGACCCTAGTCTGATCAAACTTGTGCCAACAATGATGACAATGATAATGATAACTATAATGACAATGATAATGATAATTATAATGACAATGATAATGATAATGACAATGAAAATGAAAATGACATTGATAATGATAATGATAATGATAATGATAATGACAATGATAATGATAATGACAATGCCAATGATAATGATGATGATGATGATGATGATGATGATGATGATGATGATGATGATGATGATGATCATTATGATGATGATGATAATGATGTTGTTGATGATGATGATGATGACAATGAAAAATATGATGATGATGAAAATGATGATGAGAATTATAATGATGTTGATGATGACGATGACAATGACAGTGATGATGATGACAATTACGATGACGACGATGAAAACAATGATGATGAAAATCAAGATGACAATGTCACGTCAAATTTCATTCAATAATCTCTAAAAACAATATCATTAAATGAATAATAGGAATACCTTAATGATATCCTCTTAGTTTCAAGAATAATTTAATCTCTACTAAACGAGGCCAACCATGTGAAGGTGGAAGCTCATTTGACCCCTTCCCCCCCTTGGATCACTCTCAATTAACTTTACCCAATGATGATGATGATGATGATGTTGACAATGAGGATGAAAATGATGACAATGAGGATGATGACGATATTGAAAATGATGATGACCATGTTGGCAATGATGATGATGATGATGAAGACGACGACATTGAAAATGACGATGACAATGACGATGAAAATGATGATGAAAATGAAAATGATAATGATGATTATGAAAATGATGATGACGATGATGATGATGATAATGACAAAAATGACAAGGATGAAGATAATGATGACTATGATGATGATGACAATGACAATGATGGTGATGATGATGACAATTATGATGATGATAATGATGAAACGACAATGATAATGATGATGAGGAGGAGGATGACGATGATGATGACAATGATGTCGATGACAATGATGATGACGATTATGATGATGACGACGACGATGATGATGATGATGATGATGATACCAAAGATGAGAATGATGAAGATGATGATAACCATGATGATGAGAGTCATGATGACAATGAAGATGATAATGATATTGAAAATGACGATGATAATTATAACGACGACAATGGTGATGATGTCAATGATGATGATGAAAATTATGACGATGACAGTGACTAAAATGATGATGAATATGTTGACAATAATAACGATGATGATGATGATAATAATATCGAAGATGATGATGATAATTATGATGATGATTATGATGATGGAAATGACAATGATGATGATGATGCTAGTTCTTTATTGATTAAATTAGGTTTTAAGATAATGTTTACTAATGATGAAATTGTTTAGTCATGTTCCTCTACCTACAATGTAGTTATGGTACTGAAGATCGGTTGTTAGCACAGGTGTGCATACTCAAATGTAAACACACATGGGCTTTGAATATTTCTATGTGGGAATGGTATGTATTCTTTGGATGGCGCCCATAATTCTCCAGGTGAGAAAACGTTCATGGTCAAACATTCGGTCAACACCTTCCAAAGAACAACATGTTAACATTAAGATAATAATCGATGTTATTAACGATGTTATTTGTATGCATCCTGTCATACACATAACATAGAGGATCAATAGAATATTCAACCAATTTACATAGGTTCCAAGTTTATCTTATATTTTTTTAAAGAATCTAAATAGTCTAGTTTGGCAATGCCTTCTTTATTTTGAAGCTTTCTTTTCTGAGGTTGCAGGGGATTGATTCTATATTTCATTTTCTAGACTTTCTCAATTAAAATAAACCACATGCATTTGAATTTATGTCTGGTAAATAAAATCTGTAATTTGATTTCATTTCACCGATACCTTCTTCTTACATTTCTCAATTTCTATTCTGACATTTCCTTTGCAATTTAACATGCATTTTTATTGGTGCAAGCTCATTGTTAAAATACATTACTCTATACTTTTTCCAATTCGTAGGAAAATGGAAGTAAATGGGGAATTAAAGGTCAAATGAAAGAAAATGGGGAATTATTGACTAATCCCATTCCATGATGGTTTTAATGAAATGTCTCATAGGTAATATCATTTGGGAGAGGATCTTCAGTATTTTTATTCCCCTCTTCACTAAATCCCAATTATGTAAAAAGCATTCCCCAAACACGTGTGAAACATAGTTATCTATGAACTCAAGAATTGGAAATACAACAATACCAATGCTCTGGTCTAGGAGGCTCTACCTTGTTCATTGGTATGATTCAAGCAAAGTTTCTTCTTCAGATCAATCTCCTTCCTTCGTCCATCGACCTCTAAAATCCAGGTACACACAGGAATTTCATGAGAATGTCACCACAATTCTAATTAGGAAGTTCTTCAACATTGACATCATTAGGTTTTTTGCATCAATTTTTTTGAGTTATTGGACATTTTTTAATCCATTTTCGATCCCTTTCCTTCCTCTCCTATTTAGAATTATGGGTTGACCCAGGTTCTACCTTAGTTCTCCAAAAAAACCCTAGAAACCATCGGCCCCTGTGGTAAACTAGAAGGAAACATTGCGCACATAGTGCACAACACAGTCTCACCTGAGATGGCTTATGGGTGATTTCATGACCCAAGTGTATGAAATCATGGAAGGGATGGAACTTGTGGGAATGTTAGGCATATCATTACTTCTCTTACTTCAACATGCATTCTACCATAACATCATTCAGATCTACCATTTATTTATATTTTAACATTCATTCTTCAGAAAATAACATGCACGTTGTAAATTAACCTTAATAGATTCATATCTTCATTCATTCAACATAAAATCATAGCAAAGCAACAGATAAGAAAAACACACATAGGGACACCATATTTTACCATGGTTCCCTCCTCGGGCTATGTCCATAAAGATCTTCTGCTTATTTACTATTCTTCATCAAAAGTTATTTGTTGTGCACATTACATCATAGGTTTAGTATTGGTGAGGTTGAAAAACGTCGCACCAAGCTCCACAACTTGCAACCTGACCCTTAGATACGCTCCATAAGTCTCCAAAACTTATACTTCGACTCAAAACATAACAAGACTCAAGACTCAAAAAGGTTCTCCAAGGTACTTCTCTTCATACATAAGTTATCCTCTTATCTACCTCATACATCATATTTCTAAAAAAAAATATGGGTAAAAATCCTTACATTATAATCCAAAACCCTAATTCTAAGTGGACTCCACTTGTCCACATTCTAACTTCCTTCTCCCACTAATCCACAATTTCCTCTCACTGATTTTCCTTTATTCTCACCATGCACTGCTTCCTTGGTCCATTCTTCCTTTCTTTTTGCATTGTATCTCGAACCTTACCCAAAATAGCCTAATCTAATAGGCCCCCAACACTTACCCGTGGCTCATCCCAAGACACTCAGGAAGTTTGTGCCTCCTGCACTGATTTCTCCAATCCCTGAAACTTCTTTGTTAGTTCATCGACTTGTGTCTTCACCTGCACACTCTTTTTTGTCAAGGTATCCACCCCATGTATTGTTATGTGCTCTGTCAACACTACTATACTTTTCGAGTGTGCTTGTTCTAGTATTCCTTTCTCTATTTCTAGCTCTGCTATCATCTTCTCTTCTTGTTCCTATAGTGGCTCCAATTGATCCTGTCTTGTTTGTTTTTCTCCTTGTATTGTCTTCAACTCTACTTGCATATTTTTCATTTCCTGCGTGACCTTCATTATTTCTGATATAAGAATTTCCTTGTTCCTTTTCTTTAAATATTGAATTGTAGTGTTTAATTTCACTTCCCTCTGATCCAACTATTGGATCCCTTTGTCTTATTCCAAGCTTGTCCATATATGCACATTATTTTCATAGAGTTGTGCTACTTCTTTCACCTCCATCATGATTATATCTGTGTGTTGTGTTTCTTGTTGCTCCCTCTCTGATCTGACCTCTGGTGGGGTAGTTGGTGTCATCTTCTCATCCAATTATATTATCTCCTCCTTATAACTATCCATCATCTGCGCTATCCTTTGTATATTTTCTTCTGTGATGAGCTCTTCTGATAGTGAATTGTCTGAAATAGTTTGAAAGATTTCCTCAAGTCTTTTTTCTAGATTCTTTGCACGTTGTTTTTATTCATCTCGCTCCATCTACACTTCGTTAAGATCTATATCTAATACCTCCTTCTCTTCCTTGGTTGTCTCCAAGTTTGTTGCATCTTTGCTAGCCCTTGATTGTACTTTGTGTGTGACACTCATCTGCAACTTATACAATACTTTGTTTGGAATCTTGAACAAAGACAAGTCAGACTATTTTATGTCCTTTATTTTATTTCCTGCTATTTTCTGATCAATATGTAGCATCTCCTTAGTGATTTGGAAAATACTATTGCCCATTACCATTGTTTGTATTGTCCCTTTTTCTTCTGTATTCTGCTCCTATTGTGCTGAGTATTTCTATTGTTTTGTTCCTTTCTATTGCGCGACATTAATCTGGAGGATTCCAAGTCTCCTTGACCTCCATCAATTTTTTCATAATTTCTTCTCTTTGTGACTATGAGATGTAGAGTGCTTCTTATCCTTGGTATTACACCTTGTTTTCTAATAAATCTGTGTCATCTTTAGTTATGGTGTGTTGAATGGGCTTCTTCTATGCTTTCATCTTCTTTCTTTATTCTCCTATATGCATGGTTGATTTCCTCTTTAGTGGTGTTTCTGTCTACATTGGAATCTTTGTTTCTTGGGTATCATTGCCATTGTTTTGTTGTGCTTCATTTGTTTCCTCTGTGCACTCAGATCCTAACACTAAGGCCCTTGGTACCATTTCCTTCTTTCTTGGTTTCTTTGTTGTTGTACCAGTGACTACTGGTTTTGTGTGTTCTGTTGCTTTTCTAGTATTTTCTATTGGGATACTATATTTATGTGATGTGCCATATTCTTCCTGTTCTTTGGAATTTTCTCCTTTCTTGAAAGCTACATGTACCTTCCATTGATGTGTCTATTCTTCTATTACCCATTGGACTCAAGGATGATTTTAAGGATGGAAATTTATTTTTAAATGTAGAAAACTTGGCGAATCTTACTAATCCTTCATATGTGAACTATAAATGTTTGGCGATATTTTTGTAAAAATATTCAAATTTCTAAGTATTTTATATAGTTTTTATAAACTTTTGGCGATTTTTAAGGTAAAATAATTTTATCCTATAGAATTTGGGTGAATCATTTTTAAAATAGCGAATCTTGTTTCTGGAAAAACCATGGAAAATTAGCCCATGAGCGAAATTTAGCCCCTAAAATCATCCCTGATTGGACTTCTTCAGGTGTGATGAAATACTGCACTCTAACCATGTCTTCTTAGGGTCTATTCTAGCTTGTATCCATATATTATGCCTTGATGCCTTGAAGTTTTCTATCCCTTCATTTTCCTTCACCACTTCATGTGAAATCCTCCATGTATATGCAATTTTCTCCTGCATCTCTTGAATGTACATGCCAAAAATGCTTGAATTGACTTTCCTCTACTTAGGATCGATGTTGTGTCATAGGGTTATGTATCTTCATGCACCACACTTTCCTCTTCTATCAAAGAAAGATGAATATTTTTGTTTTTCCCATGCCTCCAAGGCTATCAAAATTAACAACCAAGAGTAGTGGAACTCTGCTCCAACATCCTGCATATATATTTAGTCTTCCAAGAATAAGTTGAGTAAATACGATACCAAACTAAGAACTGTCCCCTTTGCGCACTATGCAGCTGCTGCAACCACCCCTGCAGACACCTCTTCCTTGATACACTTTCCTAATAACTTCCAGACCATCAATTATTTCATGAATCTGGTGGATGAATCATTGATATTCTTGATGATCATTCCTTGGCTTCCGCTATTAGTGCCAAAATGAGCCTTCACTTCTTCAACAATGGTCGTCTCCTTTATTTTATCTTCTAAATATTTCTCAAGATTCACCCCATATTTGGGTAGTCCTGTAATCTTAGGGATGAAGTATACATCACTGGGGATGGGTCTGTGCATCCACAAAAACCCTCTGTGTACTCGCGCCAAAAATGATTTTACATATGCATTAACATCCTTCCCCCTGTCGAAGTGAGGAATTTCCAATAAATTCATAATGATAGAGTTGTAGAGTCCATCTATCCACTGTTTGGGATCTAGTATAGGGATTCATGTTCAAGTTGAACCTTTATTTTCCATGTAAACATCCTGCGCAAGCTATGGAAACTTGGCTACCTCTATCATATTATGATTTGTGTATCTCATATTGGGGACAAGCCCCAACATATCTTCAACAACTAAAACCGAATCCAGAATGTGGGGCACTGATAGAAAATTGTGTTTGTGTGCACATTTTCATCATTCTTGTCCTATTCTTAAATGGCCCCTCAATTGTTTCTTCTTGAGGCCCTCCATCCTGCATTTCTTCATCGGTGCCCTATTTATTCATCAGGTCCTCAACTTCTAGTGACTACTTTGTTCTAGGATTCTCTGCTTCGGGCTCTTCTGATTATGTCTTTTCATCATTTTCTTTGTCCTTCTCACCCTGTGTTTGCACCACTTCTGGGTTTTTTGTATTAGGGTTTGATTATGTCCTAGGGTTTCTCCCTTCCTCTCCTTGTCTTACTTATGTTGATTCTTCTTTTGGGTTTTTTTCCTCAACCCGTGTCAGATTGATTGATTCACTCTATGTTGTTGGAATGTCATCCACATCGACTACGTTGATCGTCTCCTCCGTCAATTTTTTATTACTTATGGTCCTTCGCGTGAACTGACTGGGTTCTTCGACTTTTGGTGGTGCCATTGTTTTAACTCGGTAAAAATATGTTGCAAATATCGACTGGGTTCTTCACAAATTTTTACTCACTCACACCATGTTTTCCATGTCACTCATTTTTTCAAAAATCACGAGTGTTTTCCTCTTCTGTGCTTTTCTCCTTTATCAATTATGTCATAAATTCTCTGACACATCCTCTTTTTTCATTCACCATTTTTCGTCTTTCCGGTCATTTTTCGTCCTAGCGCATAGTGTTTTAATTTTTTTGTCACGTATTATCTTGACTTTATTGTCTGTTGTGCACCATTTCTTCCAACTATCTGTCTATCACTTATTCCTCTCTCTACTTATTTTTGGTTTTTTCTACTTTTTTCTTCCTTTTTCTTCTTTTTCTTCTTTTTCTTTTCTTTCTCTTCTTTTTCTACTTTTTTTTTTCCTTTTCTACCTATTATATACATTATGTACAATTATAATTTCTTCACTGCAATTGCTGAGGGTTAGTAGGTCGATTTTCCCTATATAGTTTCAGTCGACTACCATTCACCATCCCTTGAAGTTCCTTTCATGTTAATTCATGCAGTTGCACAACACCTCCATTTGTGACATAATTTATCTCATATGGCCCTAACCAATGCATCTTGAACTTCCCTCGGTGATACAAATATTTAATGTCGTAGAGGAGAACTGGATATCCTTCCTTGAATTTTTTCTTTTTAATATGTTTTTTATGCCGAGATTTATCCTTTGCTTTCTGTACCTCTTGATGGAAACCAGATATGAAACTACCTTATTCTAATTCCATGAGTTGATCCAATCTTTCCTATATTGCACATCTTTATGTCATGTTTGTAATTGTTGCAATGCACCGACTTGGCATCAAATACTCTAAGGTAACTATTTCTTCTTTTCCATACACCAATCTAAAAGGTCACTATCTGGTTAGCTTCTTTGATGTAGTTCTATAATCCCATAACACTGTTGGTACCTTCAAGTCCCAGTCATCATTGTTTACATTACAAATATCGGTTAAGACATTCTCCAATATTTTGTTGAATGTTTACATTGTTCCATTAGCTTTAGGATGATATGGAGTGATCTTTTGATGATGTATCTCAAATTCTTCCAGCATTACCTGGATTGTATTGTTGATAAAGTGAGTCCCTTCATCACTCATCAAAATTATTGGTCATCTAAATCTTGTAACTACATGTTCAAATAAAAATCATGTTCTAGTCTCTGCGCTGCAATCCTTAAATACTACTGCCTCAACCCATATGGTCATGTATTATGTTGTTGTAATGATATATCTAGCTCCTAATCTTCTAGTTGGTGGATTAATTGGACCTACAAAGTTTACTTCCCACTTGTCAAATACTTGCAAAGTTACCTGAGGTCTCAATGGAATATCATCCCTCCCAGATGGATTTCTAACCTTCTGACAGACATCACAATTTTGACAATACTCCTTTTCATCCTTGTGAATTTATGGCCACCATAATCCTACATGTAATACCTTTTGTGCAATAGCTTTCCCTGCATAGTGTCCTCCAACAATTCCTTCATGTGCTTCTGCTAAAATGATAGGCCTTTCATTCTCCATAACACATCTCCTCAAAATGTTGTCTGCACCAAGTTTGTACAAGTGACTTGCAATCAATTGGTAGTCTGTAGCTCTGACCACCAGTTTTTTCTTCTTCACAGTATTAAATTCTCTTAGGGAAAATCCTGTACTCAATAATTCAATAATTTTAGCAAAAAACTCATCATCTATCTGTATTGAAAACAATTGTTCATCTGAGAAGTTGTCCTCCAAGTTACTTGCTTATTCTCCATTAGTTATCTTGGACAGATGATATGTCCCTACATTCAATCTCCCAAGATTCACCACAACTTCAAAGTCAAACTCCTGGAATAAAAGTATCCATCTTCATATTCTTCCCCCCAACAATGGCTTATTGACTAAATATCTAAGAGCATAATGATATGTAAGCATATTAAAGTGTTTACCTAACAAATAATATATGAATTTTTGTAATGCATAAATCATGGCCAACCCTTCTCTTTCTGTTGTATTGTAGTTATGTTCTGAATCTGAAAATTCTATGCTTGCAAATGCTATAGGGTGATTTATATCACCTTCTCCTGGTTGTGTCATTGTTGCTCCTAGATCTATTGTATATGCATCCACATGCACATGAAATTCCTTTTCCCAGTATGGAAACACTAAAATTGGCATTGCCACCATATTTTCCTTCAGAATATCCAAACTTTATTGGCGCTCCTCATTCCACTGATACTTGATGTCCTTCTTCAACAATTTCTCAATCGGTGTGGTAATCTGTGCATATAACCTTATAAATTTCCTATAATACCATGTATGACCAAGTGTACTCTTCAACTAGCACACTGAATTAGGTGGTGGTAAGTTCACTATGACAACAATTTTAGTAGAATCAACCAAGATACCATGTTTACACACCACATGCCCTAAAAGAATACCAAAAGGTACATTGAAAATGCATTTCTTAATATTCAATGAAATATGACATTGTCTACATCTATCTAACATCAGTCTTAACACTTCAACATGATCCTTCAATAAACTAAAAAATGTCCAATCATCCAAGTAAACTTCCAAAAATTTATAAATAAAGTCCTTAAAGGAAACTACTACTACCCTTGAAAAATTATAGGTACATTCTTCAACCCAAATGGCATAATAGTATACTGATATGATCCCCATTCTGTTGAAAATGTAGTCTTATGTTTATCTTCTAGTGCTATCCTGATCTAATGATATCCTGGGAACCCATATATAAATGAATAGGCTTCTTGACCTCCTACATTCTCCAAAACGTCTTATGTAAATTGGGTAGGAAAAGGATCATGCAAGAAAGCATCATTCAGTTTTATCAAATCTACATAGATTTTTATTCCCCCTTTCTTCTTTTCCTGTAATACCATAGGGCTGATCCATTCTAACTCTTCCATGGGTTCTATGACACCAGCCTCTAACATCTTGTCAATTTCTTCCTTCACCTTCTGCTTATACACTGGATTCAACCTATAAGGTCTCTTTCTTATAGGTCTAGCATCTAGTTTCAAAGGGATATTCATGTCTCCAAGTTATCCTTCTAATCCCTTCATCTATGAAAATGTCACTGGAAAAAAATCATTGTAATCATGCAATAACTCTATGATTTTTTCTACTATCTGACTATCCCAATAATATCCAATTCTTGCAATATTTGGGTTTTTTGTTGTTCCAATTTTTACCTTATTGATATCCAGGTGTGCAACATAATATTCTAAATCTATATTTGTACCTTCTACTTCTCTCTCCCCTTCCACTTCTGGGATCTAGATATTGCGCAAGTTTTCTTCTATCGGGTCTTCTTCTTCTGTAACATGATAACATTGTAACAACTGCCAAACTATATTTTTATTCTGATATGTTGTGACAATTTCCACTCCAGGTTCTTCAAAAATAATGTCTCTTACTACCTTCAGTGTTGTATCTATCTCTAGACTCTCATTCTCAAAGGAAAATGTAATCACAAAATTCTGTTGTATCTCTTCCCAACTTGTGGTTTCCCTGTGTTGTTTTTGGTCTGTGTACGAGTTCTTTGGAATTACTTATAATCTGTGAATAAAATGATGTGGTCATTCTTCTAGTGGTACTAATATCCATTGAATTATACATCTTTCTACATGTTCTCTGTGTTGTCTAATTCCATCCTACTTCTCCATATATTTGTCCTGTTGCTCTGAACTGAATCTAATGTGCAGTAATATCTTACATTGATACCAGTTGTTGATATTCTCTTTATGTGTACTATCCCAATGTAGGTTCTCCCTTAGCTTCCCATGTCTTCTTAGGAAAAACATTTACTTCATACCCTAAGTCTAGTATGATATCCCCCATATTGAAATATCCAATGTTTGCATTCAACCTGAATTCCCTAATTGTTCTTCTCTTCTTACGAACCTGATTGAATCTCTGGGGTTCTAGCTTCATTTATTCTCCATAATTGCACTTCTCTAATAGACTTTGTAATACTTGTAAATAATTTTTATCATTCAACAACTTTACAAAAGACCCCAAAAAATTTCTCAGATTACTTACTGATTTTGATGGTTGTTCTCTATTGGTCTGATCAAATAATTGAGGCATGTCATACACTGGTATATCATCTACAAGATTTGTTGCTGAGGTTGACACAATGTTCTCCTTCAAAATATCCTATCTAGCTTCTTTGAATGTCTCCTTCTCTTTGTGCGTCAAAATTTTGTACAGGTTCTATATTCTTCCTAGCCCACTGGTATTGGTCTTGATCCTTCTTTGTTGCATCTGCTCCTATCTTGGCTCCACCTCTAGTAACTATGTTGATTTTCTTTCCATCCTCTTATATGTTTCCCACAACAATCCATTATACGTTCTTATTTTTCTAGTTCCTTTTGTCCCGTATCTTTACTAGAACTATCAGACAGTCTTTTGTCTCATGGTCTACTGTGCAACAATACATACATGTCGTAGGTGGTTGTGGACAATATCTTGCATAGATCCTGGGTTTATGACAGTTGTGACAAACTACTGGTCCTCTACCTCCTCCAAATCCTCTTCCTCCACGACCTCCTCCTCTGAAGCCTCCTCTGTTTCCTTGATTTTCTTTTTGCGGTGTATTAAACTCTGGTTCCTGACTGTACTACAGTTGTGCATTATTGTACTATGGTGGCACTACACATTGTTGCACATTGTTATACTGTCGTGGTGCTCCAAACTATTGTTCATTATTGTATTGTGGTGGTGCGGAAAACTGTTGTGCATTGTTATACTATGGATACTACGCAGGTTTTCCAGTCATCAATTCTTCCTGCACCCTATAAGTGTCTGATGTCAACTCCTTCATTATCTCCAAACTTCTGTCGTCTTTGTCTTCATGTCCAACTGACTTGAAAAAATTACATAAAGTAGTCTTTGGTATGATCTGATACTTTTGCATCATGAGACAATGATAAGCATTGTGTTCATGTGTGATACATATCTCACACCATGGTCCTCCTGGGGGTAAAGGATTCAACATTCCTATCCCCAAGTACTACTCAAGGGTTGGGAACTCATGCTTATGATGACCTTCTGTTCTAAAAAATGTGCACCAAACATTCTCCCTCTTTTCCTTTCCCTTATTTTGATTCAACTGAAATTTCAGGTTATTCAGGTATGCTCTCAGCTCTTCCATAGCTAGATCTGTATGCTTATACTGATTTTCCTCTAACTGCAAAGCATCTTACAAGGCCTCAGTCTAGGTTTGGAACCTTTGTTTCCTCAAGGGATATTTCAAATTTTCCAATAAAGAGTTAACAAATAAATGTCTATGTTGCATATCAATAATAGGGTACTTCAATTTACCTTTTATCCCCTTGAACTTCTGATCAACCTCCTACACTAAATCACCTGGTTTATTCTTAATATCTATCATTTCATTCATGAAATGATCCTCTCAACTTGGTTTTTGAAATTCATTGATCAATTTCTTCTTCACATCTACAACAGTTGTAGGTGCTCCCGTTGGATTATTTACTACGAGACCCATGTACCAATCCAGTGCGCAGTCTATGAATGTGATTTTCAACTGTGCAGCCTTTGTATCTTCATATTTAATCTTCTTGGTTTCCCAAATATTCTCACAGGTAAACATATTATTCTTTGGTTCATTCGACCCTTCTCCATGAAACTCTGGTAACTGAATAGTTGGATCTTGTCTCGCCATTGTGAAGTTTGCTATAATACCACCTCCGCATGATGTAGATACCTAAATGATACTTGTTGAACTTATTCTTCTACTTGAACTTCCACTGGACCCATGTCCTAATAAAATCCTTCTACCACTAATAAATTGTTTTCTGAACATTTCTTCTTCGTCAATTTTCTTAGTCGCATTTGGGGTTATGGGTTCCACACTAATTCAGATCTGGAATGGAGAGCCTTCTTCTGTGCTTGGCACATGACCTCTATTTTTCCTCTCATATGTGGTAGAAAATATTTCCCCAATCTTCCCTATCGCACGAAGATCTTCTACCTCTTCCTCATCAATTTCCAAGCCCTCTCGCTTGGCGACGTCCCTCTTCTTACTATTGATCTTATACTGGTAGGGTCATCCATTGCGCATCACTATTTCTCTTTCCATTATCTCCTTGGTATATTCCTCTTCCATCATAATAGGGTCCATTGCTTCCTTCTTCTATCCTTTGTCCAGATCCCTCTCCATATATCAAATATTCCTTAGTGCTTCCCCTAGTTCCCCCATGCATGCAGAGTGATTTAGTTGTCTGATTCCATGGTTATCACACCTTTATCATGAAATAATATCTTGATCGACGTGTAAAGTGACCTAATGTAACTTCCTCTTGGTCCCTTCATAAACTCATTCTTTGCAACAATGTAAGACTTCACAGTATCAACTGCAAACTCAGTAATAAACCCTGCAGTAATATTGTCCAACCAAAAATCCACTGTGTGTTTGAATTGGTTATTGACCCTTTCCAACCACACAATGTTCTTAGTAGTCCACTCTATTGGCCTTATCCGATTATTCAGATGAGTATCCTTCAACCTCAATAACCAATCCTATAATAACTATGGAAAATAATAGAAATATGCCTCATGCAAATAAATAAACACTTACCTTTGCAAATATTGGCACGGTGTATACCTAGAGTTTCTATTATATTTTTGCACTAACTCGAGCTACTTTGTCTCCAGTCATATTTCAATATCTTTCTTTGTAGGGTTCCATGGCCTGAGCATCCCATTCTACCATTGCATTCTCTTCATCAAATCCCCTCGAATCTGATTTGCTGAGTTCCAACTAGAAACAAAACCATTTATTGGATGTATGGGTTGACCCAGGTTCTACCTTAGTTCTCCAACAAAACCATAGAAACCATCAGCCCCTCTGGTAAACTATAAAGAAACACTATGCATCGAGTATAGAGTGCAGTCTCACCCAATATGGATTATGAATGATTGCATGACCCAAGTTTATACAATCATGGAAGGGATGTAACTCATGGGACTGTTAGTCATATCATTACTTCTTTGACTTCAACATGAATTCTACCATTTACTCATTTTTTAACATTCATTCTTCAAAAAATAAAATGCACTTTGTAAATTAACATTAATAGATTCATATATTAATTCATTCAACATAAAATCATATCAAAGCAATACATAAGAAAAACACACATAGGGATAGCATATTTTACCCTGGTTCACCCCTCATGTTACATCCACAAAGAGCTTCTTCTTATTTATTATTCTTCATCAAAATTTATGTGTTGGGCGCATTACATCATAGGTTTTAGTACTGGTGAGGCTGACCATTGTTGCACCAAGATCCACAAATTGCGACCTGACCCTCAGTTACACTCCATAAGTTTCCAAAAATGATACTTCGACTCAAAAAATATCAAGACTCAAGACTTAAAAAGGTTCTCCAAGGTACTTCTCTTCATACATAATTTATCCTCCTATGTACCTCATACATCATATTTATTAAAAAATATGGGTAAAAAACCTTACATTATAATCCAAAACCCTAATTCTAACTAGACTCCACTTGTCCACATTCTAACTACCTTCGCGTGCTTATCCACAATTATGTCACGTTGATTTTTCTTTATTCCCATCGTGTGTTGCTTCCTTATTCTATTATGCCTTGTTTTTTGCATTGTATCTCAAACCTTACCAAAAATAACCTGCTCCAACACTCTTCATCATTTTATTTCGTCTCCCTATTCTGGGTTTAATGTATCTAGTTTTTTTATATCCTTCCCTCTGCATGGTTTCCCACACCCTCTCTAGTCTCCCTCTTCTCTCATCCCTCTCGATATCCCCCCCTTCCCTATTTCCTTTCCCATAGTCTCCCCTTTTCCTATGGGAGTTTTCTCCGATCTCTTTTTCCCAGACCCCTCGGGATTATTTTGGTTTCTTTTGTCACCTATTCACAACCCCTTTTATTTTTGTGTCCTTCTTAGAATTGTTTCATGGACCTTTCAAGCCTTTGTTATAATCATCTCGGGTATCCCTATTTTTGTTGATATTTTTGAGTACCCATATCCTTGTGAAATCATCATTCAGACTATAGACAACAACATAGAAAGCTAGGGCATTTGCATAACAATGGAACCTTTTTGGAAAGAGGTCAAAGGGTGTGTGAAGTGATTATAAGAAATTTTGGAAGGAATACAGGATCAATACGACGAGAATGAAAGAAGAATCAATAATATGGAAAGTATTATGTCTCTTCTCCTAAGAAGAACTGAAAGCATCATTCATGAATGAGAAAAAAAATATTGCTTTGGAACAAACAATGTTAATTCTCATCCAGAAAATAGAAAAGTTATAACAAGAAGTGAGACATATACAGGAACAAGAGAATGAAATACAAATAGTTTAGGAGATGGAAGCAATAGTCACTACGCTTCTGCAAAGACTAAACATGGTTGAACAAGAAAAAAAGGGTTTCATAGAAAGAGATTCTCCCCAAGAATCAAACTCAAACTCTATCAATCGGGTCGATCATTCAGGTGAAGCACATGGAGGAAATGAAGTAGTACCCATTGAAATAGAATACAGTTCTCAGAGAACAACCGTAAGACATGATGGGTAGCAATTTAATGTGGTACTGTGAATTTTTTTAAATGAATAATATTACTAGGACAATATATAAGAGTATATGGAAGCTTCACTAACCAAAATTACAAGTTTCTATATGTTTTATATTTCAGCCAGTACACAGAGTTGAGCTCTGTTTCAATCAATACCTTTTTTGTAAATTTTAACAGTTGCTTTGCCTCAGGCACAACTATTTAATACAAAGTTACTATTCAGATCCTGTTTTAAAAAAACACATCACTCTATGGTGTGAATCTAGATAGAAATTAATGTCATTTTGATCAGGAATAAAATAATATGGCATTTTAGTATTAGTATCAACCATGTTGTCTTTAATTTTGGAATCTGAAATTTCTCATTAGTCTAAAGGTGGGCCTTCAGTGGACTTAGTAAAATGCATGCAGGGCCTATCAAAATTAACACTATGAAATTAAAAGACATTGGATTCGAGTATCTCATGTTTTAACAATATTTCATATTCATGTTCTCCAAAATATCTCTAAATGCACAAAACATCCCTAAAAATTGGCAATTTCCTAGTTCTACATTATTTTTGTCAACTCCAAAACTATGTACAGAAATGCACTCCTAGGGAAAATAGTAGCTTCCTTTATGATATAAAAATTGAAAATTTGTATTTACAACATTCCTAACCTACCTATATATAAGTTAGAGATTCAATCCAAATCCATAAAATACCTACTATTACAAACTAAAATTAACTTCGTCGTTTTAGCAAGAAAATTGCATGTAATTAATGTTCTTTCCTTTCTATAATTGGAACCAATCATTTTTTGTTTTCTAATATATTACTATTATTCTACCATTGTTATGGATAATATTCATGATTTCATATGTTCAACTAGAATTTAATGTTATAGTATTTTTATACCCTGCCATCAAAATTGAACTTAATGTTTTTTTTAAACATATCTTATCTTTACATATTCATAGAAAAATGTTTACAATAAAACATACAAAATGGGATGTAAGGTTATATATAGATACAATTATATCTTTTTCCTTAGAGCAACAGGCACTGAATAAAAGTTAGAGTACTTATTTCAGTTTGAACAATGTAAATCTTCCATCAATATTAGAGCTCCTTTGGCCAAAATATGACATAAAACTTCATCTTCACATCTTGAACAAAAAGGAGTTTAGTTTTTTAAACTCGAGAGAAGAAATTTCCTTACACCTAATATTCCACAAAATAAATAAATTTGTGATTCTCAAACAATGGTAAACCATTTTCCTTTTTAATTTGAGGAGATTATGTTAAGTGGTTGTTGATTAATTGGGTTGGTTGTCATTGATGTCAACCCTTGAAGAAAGTCCAGTAGCGAATTTTGGTAGCACAAAGGACCCAAATTTGTTTGATGGATAATGGTATGAGTTTTGATATATTTGCAGGTAATACTATTCTATATGGATAGTACATGTCATTCTATTTCCGGTGGTATGTGTAACGTCACATAACTCCTCACAGTTAAAGAGTATGGCCATGTGAAGTTGGAGAATCCTCATGAGTCGTCTAGAAGCCCCAAAAGGTAAAAGTAGTCAAAGTGGTTGCAAATAAGAAATTATTTAAATAATAAAGTGAAGTGATGAGTGTACTATAAGACAAAGTGGATACAAAAGAAATTATTTAAATAATAAATTTAATGGAGAAATTACTAAGTGGGCAAGTGGTTAGAAGTGGGTTAGCCCTAAAATAAGGAAAGTGGTTTAAGATGGTTAGAAGGTAACCCCTTGAAGAAGATACATAAAAGTATAAGAAATTATTTGAATAATAAAGTTAATGAAGAAATTACTAAGTGGACAAGTGGTTAGAAGTGGGTTATCCCTAAAATAATGAAAGTGGTTTAAGATGGTTAGAAGGTAACCCCTTGAGGAAGCTACATAAAATTATAAATAAGAGGAAAGGGTCTCTTATTTTAATCACACTTGAGAATATTGAATATCTACAAGTGACTGAGGTAACCAAAGGGTATCTAAGGAGGATTTCAGAGGGAAGGTTAAGTAAAGAAGGCCGGAATTCAAGGGAGGATAAATTATTTTGATGATGCTTTCTAAGGTATGTTATTTACAGGTAATCTCACCATTTTCACAATAAATTGTTTTACATAATGATTCAAACCGCAAAATATGGAGGTCATTGAGGAAACATATCCAAGTAGATGTGATAAAACTTTCATCTTTTGGGTCATTGTATATTTGGAATTACACTCTGTGGAAATAATGTTTGTGGCTAGTCCTAAAACTAGTCTAAAACAAGTGTTTTGGGTAAAAACATCATAACTTCTTCATAGAGATCCCAATTCAGTAAGACAAAATGTATTGGTTAGAGTAAATTCTGTAGTATTCTTTGTACCATTTTTAGATCCATACAACAAATATTCCATGTGAGGCATGCTCTACAAGTTCTCTCTCTAGAATAAGCTAGAAATCAACAAGGTGTGCCATTTTTTCTATAACTCTTTTTCTGAGAGGTTCCAAGTAGTAATTGCATAAAAGACACTAAAGAACAGTTTTTACTATTTTCAGATCTTTATTCATTACAGGTACATAGTTATGATTATTTCAAGTTAGGGTTGTTGACTAATAAAAAATTAGTCATGTGAGACTAAAGTAAAGTTTGATGAAAATGCTAGTCTCTTGATGTTAAAGTTAAGGAAGGTTTGCAAGTATGTGATCATATACACTAGGTCTATTACAGAGTTACAAATCTTATTTGGATGATGAAATTGATGAGGGATTTTGGTTGAGGTATGTTACAGATAAAGGTTGTATAATAGTGAGTTTGTGGCACATGGTTTGATGTAATGGTTTATGGTATTGGGTTTATGGATAGAATGATGAATTGTTAGATAAATTTTGATGGTTATATTGGTGTATGGTTGAGGTACATGTTGGGTACATGGTTAAGGGGTGTCTATATCCTAAATCAATTTGTGTATGAGTAAGATTGGTATCTTGATTATGATGATCTTCTCTAACCAATGTAGCCACCCCTTCCCATGATAACCTACCATTACATTGTATACATTTATATATCCATACCTTCATCCAATCAATATTATTTATGATGAATAAATGTAGTGCATCTCACTTGTGATCAATTGTATGAAAAAGGAATAAAAATTAGTAACAATATAAATAATTAATAATTGATGGAAGAATAAAATTCAAATGAGTACAATATACTAGATTAAAATTAATAATGAAAATTATTATAGATCTCAGCTACCATCTAATTACCTTTCAATTTCCTCATTCTACCTTTCCTGGCTAGGACCTCCCCTTCAAATCTGTTGATGGAGTTGACATCCCAAATGTGAGGCACCTGTTAGAAAATTGGTTGTCATTGATGTCAACCCTAGAAGAAGTCTAGAAGCCTATAGAAGTATTGTGTGTATTTGAAGAAGTCTTGAAAGTGGTCCTATTATGTCATAACTTAAAGCATGGCCCTCAAGGGAAGATTTTTTGAAGAAGTCTAAAAGAATCCTTAGAAATATGGTTAAGTGGTTAAGAATCCCTAAAGGTGTGGTCATGAAGCCCAAAGATGATTGATAAAAACGAGTATGAAGGAAATTCCAAATTCATGAAAAAAATCCATTGATTGATAGTCCTCTTCGAGCCCCCTCCAATGGTAGGTGTCATGTCACATGGTTCCTCACAGTTTATGAGTTATTCCCTCTTAAATATGAAGCCCTGAAGTATGGTCAAGAAGCCCCATATCTAAGGTCAAAAAGTTATAAGTTGGCCCTAAAGTCAAGTAAAGGAGAAAAATTTGTTGCAAAGAAGAAGTTACAAGTTGGTTCAAGGTCAAGTAAATAAGGTGTTTGGAAGCGTATAAATACACATTAATAGGCTCTCATTTTTATAATTCAATCTTGTGATCTCTTAGCACAATATTGGAAACAAATTTTAGAGGGAATTTGAAGTGAAGAAGGGAGAAATTCCAAGGTAAAATGGAGTATTGTGATTATGTGTTCTAAGTATTGGTGAATATTCCAACAATTGTTATCAGAGCAAGTCCTTCAGAAACAGTCTAACCACTATAAGGTAGATCATGGATTACACAGATAATTGAACACTAGTGTTTGATGGTCAAAATTATGAGAGACAGAGCTCAAGAAGGAAAGTATTTCTATAAGAATAGGGGTATGATGTTTGGCACTCAGTTGTTACAAGATACACCGCTTCAAAGAAACCTTAGAATATTACATCCAAGAAGGAATTAAAAAGGAACAACAAAATAGCAATAGATTCCATCCTAGATGGATTACCTTATTTGGTAAAAGTCAAAGTGGGACAATTTTCATCATCCGAAGAGATTTGGGATAAGATACATAATATCTACTCTAAGGAATCTCTTCTTACAACCATAGAGTCAGAGAATGTTGATCAAGATAAATAATATACTGAGATAGAACAAGAAGAACTTGAAAATGACAAAGAGGATTATGAAGAAGGCGAAGTGGATCTTGAGTCATAACTAATCGATGCTTTGAGTGAGTTAAAAAGAGAAAGGAAGAAAAACAAGTCACTCAAGGAAGAATTGATCAAGATAAAGGAAGGTTCTAAAAATCCCAACGAAAATTATGAAGAAGTCCAATAGATTATCATAAATCTAAAAGTTCATCTGGAAGAATCCAAAGTGATTGAAGAAAACTTCAAAAATTAGTTGGAAGAAAAAAGTGTTTGGAATTTGAAATATTATCACTAAGAAAGGAAGCAGGAAGAGAGAATCAATTTTGAAAATTCATCTTAAGGAAACATCTGAGTACTTAAACAATCTTGAAGTAGAATTTAGTCAACAAGAAAGAAGACTTGAAGAAGAAATCATCTCCTTGAAAACCCAACTTGAAGAAGCAAAGAGAAAGGAAGAATTAATGAAGATCCAGATGATGAAGGAAGAAGAAGATTGTGAGAAGCTTGAAGAACAAGTAGTCTCATTGAGGGTTGAAGTTGACACTTGATCAACAAGAACTTGAAGATATCTCAAGTACTAGAAGATATTATCAGCTATCAAAGGTCACCCTTGAATAAATAAGGTCTTGGATACATTGGTGAGGACTCATGCAAAGAAGATGCAAATTCCAATCCTAGATAGAGAGTCTAAGAAAGAGGAAGCTCCACACAACCAATAACAAAAGTTGAAGAGAAGTATTCCATTTTTCTAGAAAATAAGAATGAAGAGAAGGATACGAACTATGCAAACATTCTCAAAGGAATGAATCATAATTAGCAAGATTCAAATAGGAATGAATACAAAAGAATTTTATCCCCAAGAAGACCTTCTACCTCCAGGTATCAAATAAGATTCAATCATTGTGAAGGAAACAAAATAAGAGAATATCGTGATCGGCTAAGGAATGAATTCAAAAGGACTACATCACAAAGAGGATCATCGACTCCCATAAATTTTATTTTTTGGTTATTGTTTTACTTGTAATAACTTTGGACATAAAGTTGTAGATTGCAGAGCGTATAAAAGAAATGTTCAAGAAATAATTTTTTGTGTGTCCCCCTATAATATTGAATGTTACAAATTCCACAACTATGGAAATATAGCTCATGATTGTAGAATAATGATGAAGTATTCCTTGAAGGAAAACACTGATATCAGATACAAGAAAGTTTGGATAAGAAAGAAAAAACAAGAAGAGTGGGTAAATGAAGAAATCCTAGAGATGATACTTATAATATTTGTAGATAAGTGAGATCATGATGAATCTACAGGTAAAGAGGAAGATGTCAGAGTTTAGAATGATGATCCTATAGCAAAAAAAACTTATTTATTGTTCTAAGCCATTCATCTTGGAGACTCTTATTAATGTGAATATTGAAGAGAGGGAGTCTAATTAACAACTATTATAGATTGTAGAACTATCTTTCGAGCAGTCTGAAGTGTTTGCAGATTTTTGGAAGGAAGATTCGGAATGGTCTAATGACAGAGCTACAAAATGTCTCATGAAAAAATGGTTGATTAAGGAGTAGATTTTAGAACTCATCCCCATGTAGGTATGAACAGATCAAACAGAAGTTATGAGGAATATCATTGGCAAACATTTGAGGAAGAGATTCATTATCATATAGAGGATTTCAGGCATGTATTCAAGCAGGGATATATTCATTACAAAATGTTGCAGACTTGCAGAGTTTGATTTGAAGATAGAGTAAACTAGTGAACATATTTGATTCATCTTGAGAAGTAGGAACGTGTGGTGATCAGTTGCATTAGATTTGGAGAAGTCATCAGATTAGTGAAGTGATAGATGGTGTTGGGGTAAGAAAAAGGTATAAATATTCTCCTTGTTACATTGGTTTATGATATATTCTTTGCTGGCTTTTCTATTAGTTTGAAGTAATTAGGAAAGAAAATGATTAAAAATCTTTTGGAAATAATATTAAATGGTATTAGATATTTTATAAACTTTGGTTTTAATTGCTTTGATTTTATGCAAAAATGGACAATTGTTGTTAATTGAGTATAATTAAGAAGATCATGAAGATGCACAAACCATTGAAGATTAAAGAAATCGTGCACAAAATGATTCACAGGAAGATCAATTTTTATCTTGAAATCTTCATAAATAGTAAAAGCAATCCTGAGGATATCTCAATCCTCGGGATAGATTAATTTACTTGTATTGTTGTAATATATAAAGAAGAGTAAATGATAGAGAGAGGGACCAGAATTATGATCTCCTAATTGTTGATACTATGTACAACAACCCAGTTGTAAATGACTTATCAATTAGGGAAGTAATGGAATTTTCAATCGTTTTGACCATACACTTATTGAGTTTTTCATAACAGTATCTTCTTAAGACCATGGGCCCAATCGACATGAGTTACTGTCTTAACTGTAATTTTATCGATTATGTGATAATTCTACGATTTGATATTTCCTTTAACAGTTAAAATATATTCATTAATGTGTTGTTTCTATTATGAATTGATTGTGTTATTCCATTCACAGAGAGTATATGTTCTATTTGGAAATTATCGATTGTTGTTCCATTACTGATTGTTGTTAATTTATCGTTTGTGGATTATTTTCATTTAGTTCACATTTGTTGTTCCTTTCATTTAGTTCACATTTTTTGTTCCTTCTTAAATCTTAGTAGATCGTTATTCAATTAATCAATGTTCTTAGAGAGATTATTCATTAGCATTTTTGTAGATTAAATTGTTGTTTCTTGGATAGATGAATGAGTTCGGTAATTAATTGATGTTTCTTTTCATGGTGTGTTATTGCTTAGAATATATTTCCTGTTGATTGAGTTATTAGTTTCAGAGTTTGTAGTTGATGTGTCAACAACTTGATTATTATAGTAATTTAGATAAACCCATATTTTCTATCTACATGATTTAAACCTCTACAATGTATCTGCATAGATTTTGTTGACAATCTTGAGAGAAAAGACGAATCCTCGGTTGATAAAATTGATGTCAGACTAAGGTTAATTTTAGGAGATCGTTAGATCCCAACATTTTGGTTTCGTTGCCGGGGATATTGTCAAGGATAGTATGTGTTTCATCTATGAAAGGATGAGGTATTAAAAACAAAAGGTAAGAACCTGCACAGGAAACAAGTAAAATGATAGTGTCAATGCCTACCTTTAGTTGATGCATAGAGGTTACATAGTTGCATAGAATTTGTGTCGGTGTCTATGAATAAGAAGAAAGAACCTGCAAAAAAAAAAACCCTTACCAAAAAATGCAAAATCCGAGGGCTTGATGGCCCCTGGAAGGAGCACTTTTATAGACAAAATTATCCGAAAGGCTGAATCTCAAGCCTCGGTTGGACCTCGAAAAGGTTCTACCCTATTCCCTCAAGAAACTAATTCACCAATTGCAGCTCACACTGAGGTTCATAGTGGAATTGAAGTAACTAAACATAGTTTCCAAAGTACACACACTCCACTTTTCAATCCTTTAGGCGAGGAAAATTCTTGTAATTTGAGAGAAGGAGAAGGGGAGACTAGTGGAATTTCTAAGGCAAACACACAACTGCATGAACTTGTGTAACATCCCCAACCACCCACAGGTCTGGGCATGCTACCTTCAAACCCGCCCTTGGACTTATTTCTCTTACGATACCTTTTTAAATTTTAAGGATGCATAAAAGAAAATACTTTAACGACATGCACAACAGTAGTCAGCAAGCATGCATAGTCTAAAGATTCAATTAAATGGTAATTAAATATACATCGAAAATACATTCATATAGATGTAAATGATACCATAAAAGAGATAACTTATTTTTTTGGAATATGACACCAACTGAATGAATACCAAGGACATTCCACCCAACCATAGACACCATTGCTCCAAATCTCAACAATAGTGTCACCCCCAAGCTAGGGCTATGAATCCATAAGGACGGTTTTAGAGTGTACTTGGGTTCCCAAAGCAGTCAACTCTCAAGATCTCATAGGTTTCCCAATAGCCACAACAATATAAGTACCCATCTCTCTTCTACACAGCCTATACCACCCCAAGAGAATGGACCTCCACCCTTCTCTGCCACGCAGTCCCTCAGGAAGTCCCTCTTCTTTATTTTGGGGCCTCCAACACAGCTGGTCTGGAATCTCAAAGCTGGAACTCTTAGGAATCACAGTTGTGAGAAAAATGGGCCATAGGCCAACGCATCTCAGACATGCAAGCCCCATTTCATGGGTGGATTGCACCAGCAACCATTACAGTCAACTATCCTGTGGCTAATTCTTCAGCAGTTTGGTTCCCTTCCCAAGCCAAGACGTAGGTGAGGATGGATCAATGAATGGGTAAGTGAGTGAATGGGAGTGCATGATGGAAATGAAGGAATGTATAGGAAATTAGCGAACAAGCCACCAGTCGAATGACCAACGACCAGTGACCGATGACCAACCTGACCATCGACCAACAACCAACCTGACCAACCACACAATCAAACCAGGGATGGGTTTAAGTATATCTCGTGGGGGATCAAGAACCTCTTGGAATTCCCCAAAAATATCACATAATCGATCCCCTTCCTTAGATAAAAAGGGTAATTAAAAATATGAATAAACACGTATCCCCTCAAGCCCCCTCTCTTGTGGAATCATAGCCCCTTATAACTCTATCCCTTGTCTGTCTAGCAACCAGTGATGTGATTATTATTAATAATGATAAAAACATTACATTTCTTGGGAACACTGGCCTTTTAATAATTGTTGGGGCACTTTGGCATCTCATCATTGTAACAATACATTATTTAAAATGGGGGTCCAAAAATTGGGGTGTTACATCCCCTCCCCCTTATTTTGGCATTGTTCTCAGTGCATATACAAAATAGAGATCAAAATCTCAAATTTATTCAAAATGTTGTGGGTACTCTGCCTGCATGGAATCTTCATGCTCTTAGGTAGCATCTTCAAGACCGTAGCATGTCCAATGAACTTTTACCAGCTCTATAACTTGATTCCGAAGCATTTTGAATTTTTTGTCCAGTACCTACACAGGCTGAACCTGAAAATGTCCCTCTGTCTCTACCTAAATCAGACGCCAATCAATAACATGGTTAGGATCATGTACATATTTCTTTAGTAAAGATACATGAAATACATTATGCACATTCATGGAAGCAAGCAATGCAAGCATGTATGCCACTGGCCCTATTCTATCTAATATTTCAAATGGACCATAGAATCTGGCTACCAGCTTTGTACGACTACCCAATTTCAAAGAGATTTTCTTGGGCTTCATTTTCAAAAGTACATGCTCCCCTACTTTAAATTCTCTAGTTGTCCTATTCTTGTCTGCATAAACTTTCTGTCTATCCTGAGTTGCCTTTAAATTCTTCTTGATCTTGACCACCTAGTCTTCCATGTCCTTGAGCAACTCCAACCCAAGTACCACTCCATATGCTGGGTTGTCCCAACTTACTGGAGTATCTCATTTCCTACTATACAAGGCTTCAAATGGGATCATTATCAATGGATATTGATACCCATTATTATATTCAAAATCAATGAAGTGTAAGTAATCTTCCCACTTAGATGGCTTATCCATCACATACATTCTCAGCATGTCTTCAATTATTCAATTGAATCTCTCTATTTTCCCATCTGTCTGGGGATGATATGTTGTGCTAAAGTTTAGATTTGTGCCAAATCCTTTAAACAATCCCCTCCATAAATTGGAGGTAAACTTTATATCTCTTTCTGAGACAATTTTCCTAGGTATCCCATGCAACCTAGCAATTTCCTTCATGAAAATTTATGTAACACTAGTTGTTGTATGATTTGTCTTCACAGGCACAAAATGAGCAGCCTTTGTTAATTTGTCAACCAGCACCATGATTGAATCATGTTTCTTATTCATTCTGGGTAATCCTGTGATGAAATACGTGGTGATCACTTCCCATTTCTTCTCTAGGATTGGCAATGGCTGCAACAAACTCATTGGGTGCCTATGCTCAGCCTTCACCTTCTGACATTCCATACATCGAGGGATGTAATCAGAAACATCCTTCTTCATTCCTGGAAAAAAGAACTGGCTTCTTACTGCTGTAATTGTTTTCTGGTAACCAGGATGTCCAACATAAGGAACATCATGCATCTCCTTCAGTACCAAATTCCTCGGTTCTCCAGAACTAGGAACATAGATTCTATTTTTATGCATGAGTAATTCATCTTCTTTTATCTCATACTCCTTTATTTTCTGTTGTACATCTACTTTCTGTATGTTTTCCTTTACCTATAGGTAATGCTGGTCTGTAACAAGACCATCTAAAATTATGCTCTTCAAGTTTGACTGATGCATACTCATAGTAGTAGCATGCATGATATGCACTCTTCTACTAAGTGCATCGAAAAATTTATTCTCCTTTCCCTTGATATGTTTGATATCAAAGTCATATTCACTTAAAAATTTCATCCATCTTGTTTTCCTGGCATCAAGGTCGGTTGTTCAAAAAGATACTTCAGGCCAATGTGGTTTGTACTTAATTCAAATTTCTTCCCCATAAGATAATGCCTCCACATCCTCAAGGCGTAAAAAATGGTAGCAAGTTACAAGTCATGCGTGGCATAGTTCCTCTCATGTTCCTTAAGCTTTCTGGACTCATATCCATTGACATGTCCATTTTGCGTGAGGACTCCCCCAATTCCTTCCTTACATGCATCTGTACATACCACAAAACTTTCATTTGGGTCAACAATATTCAACACAGGTGCACTAGTAAGTAATTCCTTCAACAGATTAAAATTATTTTCACACTTGAGTTTCCATTCAAATTCAGTTCCCTTCTTTTGCAAAGAAGTGATGGGATGAGAAATCTTACAGAGCCCTACTATGAACCTTCTGTAGTAGCCAACTAATCCCATAAAAGATCTGACGTCTGACACATTTTTGGGTGTTGTCCATCCTCTAATGGCTTTGATCTTCTCTGGATCTGTTGCTATGCCCTTCTCTGAAATAATGTGTCCTAAGTAATGGATCTGCTTTTTATAAAAACAACACTTAGTCAACTTGGCATAAAACTAATGTTCTCTCAGTCCTTGCAATACCAGTCTTAAGTGATGTTCATGCTCCTCTTCAGACTTAGAAAATATAAGTATGTCATCCATGAATACTATGACAAACTTATCCAAATAATTCTTGAATATGGCATTCATTAAGCACATGAATATAGTCGGTGCATTGGTCAGTCCAAATGGAACCACTACAAATTCATAATGCCCATACCTGGTCCTAAACGTTGTCTTATGAATGTCTTCTTCCTTGATTCTTACCTAATGGTATCCTGCCCTCAGGTAAATTTTTGAAAATATCTTTTCTCCTCTTAGTTGATCAAAGAGGTCATCAATCCAGGGTATAGGATACTTGTTCTTTATAGTGTACTTGTTCAGCTATCAGAAGTCAATACACAGCCTCAAGGTTCCATCCTTCTTTTTGACAAAAAGTATTGGTGCTCTCCAAGGTGAAACACTTGGACATATGTAACCTTTCTTCAACAATTCCTCCAACTGCATTTATAATTCTTTTAACTCTGGTGTGCTCATTTTGTAAGGTGTTTTTGACACCAGGGCAGCTCCTGGCACTAAATCAATTGAGAAATCTATCTCCCTTCTTGGTGGCAATCTGAGTATTTCTTGGAATACATCTTTAAATTCTTGTAGTACCGAGAAATCTT
>SNQJ01S0059026.1:0-26076 GCA_010110895.2 Picea sitchensis
CCAGTATAATTTAGACCTAGACTTTATTTTCCTAGGCTAGGAGACATTTTGTTTATCCAATTATTAAATAACAACGTGACATGCCCTTCATGATGCACTAGGTTATCCAAGGGTGTCACTCACCTCTTTCTGTTTCTCTTGGGCGACGTGCCCTTCAGGAAGCACCACGTGCTCCAAGAGTGCCACTCACCTCTTTCTGTTTTTCTTGTGCGATGTTCCCTTCAGGACGCACCACGTGCTACAAGGGTGCCACTTGCCTCTTGAATGACTTGGTAGACATCAAAAACCCCTGGAGTGATCTTATGGGAGACTAAGGGCCTCTAAGGAATAAGGCCCCTGCCTTATTGTGTTCCCCTTAGAATCATCGTGAGCGACTTTCGCAGTCCTCCCTCACGGTATTGTGGGTCCTCTTGAACTAGGTAATCGTTAATCTACAGTTTGAGCCACAACGAGAGTGCTAGTAGGCTGTGGTAGGGAAACTGTTCACACCTCTCCCTCAACATCTCTGGTAGTCGTGCATGACCCCTCTACTCCACATGTGAGTTTGGTCGACAAGCTATCGTAATTGTTGTTATAAGGGAATTCTACCAGTGGCAAGAATTCTTCCCAATGCTTTTGTTGGTCCATCACGTACATGTGTAACATGTCTTCCAAGATCTAGTTCATTTGTTCAGTCTGCCTGCCAGTCTCCGAGTGATACACAGTACACTAGTTAAGTCAGGTTCCCAAGGCCTTTTGGAAACTAGTCCAAAATCATTCAGTAAACACCAATCCTCGATCGGATATAATCCTCTAAGGTATGCCATGCAACCTCACAATATCACTTGATGAAAACTCTAGCTATGTCAGGTGCCTGATATGTCGTATGCACAGAAATAAAATGAGCACTCTTTCTCAGAGTGTCGACTACTATGAAAATCGAGTCGTGTATCCTTACCGTAAGTGGAAATCAAACAATAAAATCCATCGAAATGACCTCCCATTTCGATTATAGAATAGCGTCTGGTTGTAGTAATCTTGTTGGATGTCTATGTTCAGCCTTTACCTGCTGACATTCTAGACATATAGCCACATAGTTTACTATGTCTGCCTTCATTCCTTTCCAGAAGAATAAGGGTTTAAGGTCCGCCCTCAACTTCGTGACTCCCGTGTGAGCCATGTATACTAATATATGAGCCTCATTTAGGATCAAGATCCTCAACTTGTCATTCGGTGGTACGTAAATCTGATTTTTAAACCTCAATATTCCATCGTCGCCAAACGTAAATCCTTCAAATATTGGTACCATCATTGTGTTTTGTTTGATAAAATCCTCGACCTCTTTGTACTAGTCATTGTCGCGTTGTAAAGCTAGAATATTTTCATGTAGATTCGTCTAAAGAGGCAACACCGAAAGATGCATGGTCTCTGACTCAATGCATCTGCCACTTGGTTCAATGTCCTTTTTATGTAAGAAATCTCGAAATCGTACTTGCTAAGTAGTTTCGACCAACGTCGTTGTCGCATGTTCAGGTCACCTTGCATAAAGATGTGTTGTAGTCTACAGTGGTCCGTATTTAGTTCAAATTTTTGTCGAGCAAAGGTAGTGTCTCCAAATATTCAAGGTATATACAACGGCTAACAAATCCAAATCGTGTGTCGCATAGTTCTCATCATGCCTTCACAGTTTCCTTGAGATGTAAGAAATCACTCGACTGTCTTGCATCAATACTTCGCCTAATCCTTCCTTGGATGCGTCAGTGCATACCAAGAAGTCTGCATCCATGTCAGGGACCTTTAGTATCGGTGTTCTTGTTAATAACTCCTTGAGCCTCCGAAATGCTTTCACGCATTTCTTGGTCCAAATAAACTTCTTGTTCTTCTTCTACAATTCAGTGATTGGATTTGCTATGTTTGAAAATTCCTCAACGAACCGTCGGTAATATCCTGCTAAAACCATGAAGCTACGTACTTCTGGGACATTCATTAGCGCAGGCCATTCCATAATAGCCTTAACCTTTGCAGGATCCACGACGACACCTTTGTTAGAGATGACATTCCCTAAGTAGTGAATCTTCGATTGATAAAATGAGCATTTGCACAACTTCCCATACAATTTGTGCTCTTGCAGACACTGTAATACCAAGCGCAAGTGCTCGTCATGCTCCTTCATCGTCCAAGAGTAAATCAAAATATCATCAATGAATACTTGGACGATCTTGTCCAAGTACTCGCGGAACACCCCGTTCATCAAAATCTTAAATACCCATGGGGCGTTTGTCAGTCCAAATGGTAAAAAAGTAAAATTGTAATGCCCAAACCTCGTCTTAAAGGCATTCTTAGGGACATCATCCTTCTAATCCGTAACTGGTGATATCCTGATCAAAAATTGATCTTTGATATCACCGTCGCACCCTTCATCTGATCGAACAGATCATCAATCCTTGGCAACGGATATTAATTCTTGATCATTTCCTTCTTCAATTGACGATAGTCAATGCAGAGCCTCCTCGATCCATCCTTCCTTCATATGAAAATAAAATGCCCACCCCATGGTGACACACTTGGATGTATCAGTCCCAGGTCCAACAATTCCCTTAGTTTCATTCTCAACTCTTGTAACTCCAGGGTTGACATTCGATAAGGCATTCTAGTTATCGGTTCAGTCCCCAATTTTAGGTCTATAATAAACTCCAATTCCATCTCAGGTGCCATTCTAGGTAACTCCTTTGGGAAGATGTCTGCAAACTCCCTCACCACTGGTAGGTGTTCTATACCTTCTGCTACTCCTTCTCATTTATCGCAAGGATCGCATAAATATTACACTCCTTGCACATGCTCTTCCATAACTGCAAGGAGGAAATGAACCTCGGGGAAAATCCCTGGTTCTGACCTACAATGACATTTCTTTATCCTTGATCATTGACCAAGCTCAATCATTTTGTCTTACAGTTGAGTATCGCCTCCTGTGATTCCAACCAGTCCATACCAATCACGACATCATAAGATCATAAGATTGTGATGTACAGGTTGGACTTGGTGTCAAACTCTCCCAGTTTAAGGGTACATCCCATCACCTTTCCTCCAACCTTCTGTTTGGCTCCTGAAGCCATCTCTATGAAGATAAACTCATCCTGTTCGACTACCTTTACCTTAATCCTTTTAGCGTTGCACCATAAATGGAACTCTCGGTAGCACCAAGATCTATCAAAATACTAAGGGTATTTTCAATGATGGTACCTGACGTCTCGATCATAGTAGATGGGTTATCCTCCTGGAGGCTATTCATCACTGCATAAATCCAATGGGCCTTGCCCAAATCTCCCACGGTAGTGAGTCCGGCTGATCCATATGTTCTAGTCCTCTCCTCTAGGCAGTAATGCTAGTAATGTGGCTCCCCACAATCCAACACACCTTCTTCAGTCTAGTAATCCTAGTACCCAAAGTAGAAGTTGAATTCTAACACTAATTCCAACACAAACTTGTTGACCTTAAGTTTCTCGATAATTTGGGTGCGGAGCATACCGAAGAAGCTCCAAAACGGGCCTCGTACTCGGGCCCCGTGTGGCTGCCTTGTCGCAAGGCATTGAACTCATTGAGATAATGCTCAACGAATTCCTCAGAATATACCTCTCCTGGAACCGTTCCTTGAACAGTTCCCATGACACGTCATCGACGACCATGTTCAAAGTGGCAGGAGTGTCTTCTGCCATAAAAGAGCACACCCCTTCAGTTGAAAGACCACCATGTAGACCTTCATGTTGGAGGTCATAATCACGAAGCGTGAAGCACAACGCCTTTTTCTACAACCATGCCTCGGCAACATAACTGTCCATGACACTCGTGGAATTGAGATTTCAACTCTCTCAAGTTCTCGGTGGCTACTAACTTTACTAGCTAGGGCGTGCTGTGGACCCTCAGGGGTACAGGTGCCCTGGCCTCATCTCAATACCGATGGTGAATCAAGGACCTTTGACATTACCTGGAAGGGCCTTGTCATACCATTATCATGACTTATAACAAGCGAATCCAGCCCAAGGACTTGCCCTTCCCCTTGGGGGTTCGACTTCGAGGGTGCGGAAACCTCTGCAGGCATTGCACCTCCTTCCACGACACCACATCATGAACCTCTGAGGCATCCTCTAAGCGATCACCACATGGACACATTAAGGTTTTTAATTAACACAAGGGTTAATACTCACAGGTTTACTGTAGTGGGAAGCCTGGCAATCCACAGTCATAGGGTTGAACCCGCTCTGATACCATAAGTAATGGCCCCTTCGTTACAACTACAAGCGAAGAAAAAGATGAAAAAAAAATTGTTTTTAGGAAGGAAGGCGACGGAAATGATAGTTAACCACACCATTGATGACGAACGCAAACACGGCGTCTAGGGAAATGGGTAACTATGGCTCCATGCACTGGCACAAGAGCAACTGGGCGAACATGTGTAGAACAACCAGGGGAACGACTACCCGCCCGATGCAACAGGACCATGCCTACAATCTAAGGGACAACATCACCCTCCCGACACAACGGCCTTGATGACCAATGACTAGAAGTTCACGATGGGCGAACCAATCGTATGAAGGCATTCAACCCATACGCCAAGGAAGAATTACAATGCTAAACAACACCCACAATGGGAAGCACAGACTCCAGCCAAGTCATCATTCGCCTCTATCCACTAGGGCACGCCATCATCTTCTCATCAGGACTCATGTCGTCCCCAGGTGATAGGTGCAGCGATAACCCTAGTGCAAAAACCTATCTATACCAAGAAATCATGACAAATCCATGCAATAGGAGCCTAAGAACTGACAAGAAGACTACACCCATGCCCCTAAGAAACAGGTGGACAAGAAGCAAGACGACATCACTCAAAGAAAAAGAACAAGCCGAAAACGTGACTTCACCATCAACCCACCCCTTGAGCAAGAGGTCTAAGCACGAAGGAGGGAACGATAACAAGGCTACTAGGGTCCCAAAATTTATCAAGGGTGTCCTAAGTCAGGCACTTAACAAATCAAGAAATGTTGATTAACAAACCCATTGTCCATTAGATTAAGTGAACTACTAAATCATGTTGCTTAAATAGTAAGTGATTTTCTATCTAAGTTAACAAGTATAAATTTAGTCAATAATTATAAATCTAAATTTAAGGATTTAACCATAAACAACAATACTAACAACATAAACAATTAACGATGTTCATCTAACATTGTTAACAACTTTAGTATATAGCGCTAGTAACACTATTAATATACAACGCTAAAATTACAACACTAACAACATTATATGATGTCGTTCTTTAATCCATTGGATGAGCATGTTGTCCTAGTGTTGTATTTTAATTTAGCAGTATGAAACTTGGTGTAATTAATTCTCTACAAGCATGTTGCATAAGACATTCAATATTAATCACTAGAGATGTCATTCAGTCTATACTATAACGTTGCTGGCCATTATTATACCTAACCCATATAAAAATATTGTCATACGTAATAAGGTTACTGTCAAGCTAGCATACTATCAAATTTACTACCATAGTTACCATCAATGTAATAATTAGGTGTTGCTTGGAGGCAAGTATTACTGCTACAACACAGGCAGGGGAAAACTAACTCGCTGACATAAGTTCATATGGATAGTTGTTATATAAGGAATTAGGAATATCGCTAAAGCCAAAATCTAGGGAAATGTTGTCATGATAACATAAATTGATTTACTAAGATGGCATCATTAATCACTGTCTATCCATTCAAGGAATGATGGCTAAAATAATCCCATCGATGTCCCACATTACCCCACTCCTGACTTCAATCTCCCACGCACAACCTATTAATTACTGGAAGGATGAAATATGAAAAAGGTTAAAAATAAAACAAGATATCATGGAGACAAGAGGGAATCATTGTCATTTATTCCTGGAAGGGCTATCATAAAACATCATAAAACGCTATCATAAACACAATAGAATCCCCACCATTGCACAGAAATTAAGATAGCCAATTTACATAGTTATTACAACTACCCAACACACAATAACTCACCATCAATGCATTGCAAAAATGCTACCTATGATAGCTACCCAAACACACTCCAATACACGAATTGTGCCCACCATTACTGACACACAAGAAAGAATTTAGTCAACAAATTACACAGTTCACACAGAAATCAATCGTTGTGCTTTAAATTTTGGGGATGTCAAGTGCACACTTACCCTGATCGAACTGTGATTTAACAATAATAACAATACAACGATTTCATGTTCATATTTTATATTAATTCATGGTCACCCATTAAAGATACAAATCATTGTTAATATATTTACATTTGTTATGCCCCCAAGCAACGGGTAGTCAAGAAGCATGAAGACATCGCTCAACAAAGTGCGAATAAAAAGGGATTCGACGACGGCTAAGAAACCCCAAGGTTAAGAAAGAAGTCTAGGCACGAAGGGTAAACTATCGTAATCAACCATCCTATAACTCAACATTTTGACTTGTCTAACAAGGAATCCTATGATGATATACATCCACTACAACTGGTATGGATTTTGTTAGTAAAAAGGGGAGTTAATATTTCCCTTGAACAACAACCAACCCATTTTTTCCTCAAGCTCTAATCACTCCCAGAATAATTTAGTTGAGGCAATTATTTATTACGTCTCACCCATTAAACGCTAAATCTCTGCCACCTAAGGATATTCCATACGGCTTAGTATCTCATATAAATGTTATGTTGTTAAATAAATAAGTGCTACATTAAAAAGTTGAGCATGATCAATGTATCCATTAAACCATCAATGTAGTGTTGTTTAATTGCCATAATTAACATTTATATAACAATGAAATTAGCAAGACTTAAATTATAAATCCCAGACATGTAGGTTAATGCATCAATAGTTGTCGGTTGACTAAATGTTGTAACTACTAAGGAAAGGACCGGTGAATTGTCGATCCATTAAAAATTGCTATCAAGTTGGCTATGTGGATTCACTGAAAACTTAGTAAATAGTTGTCTAAATAAGGCAAACTTGCAGTCATCTTAAAGGCAAAACACAGTCTTTACAAAGGCTAACGCGCAGTCATCTTGAAGGCAAAATCACAGTCTTTAAACCAACAAACTCGTAGTCCTCTTAAAGACGGAAATCATTGCCTCTTAGTGCAGTTACACATTCACCATTTTAAACAAACACACAGTCACTTGAAGATGGAAAAATCTACCTCTTAGTGCAGTTACACAGTCACCATTTTAAAAAAATACATAGTCACCTGAAGATGGAAAACATTGCCTCTTAGTTCAGTTACACAGTCACGATTTTAATTTTCTATCTAACTCAAAAGGAATCGTTGTTTGGTAAGGCAATTTGTCGCTAATCTAGACCCAGTTCATTGTCTGAAGGAAGGGGTTAAGAAATAAAATCATTGGCAAAAATCACAAGGCTACCATCCATTATTACATAGCAAAATCACAATCCCAATCTATATCTCAAGCGCTGCCTAAAATTTCTATCTACCGATTAATGGTGGATGCAAAATTTGTTATCCCATTTTGAAGAGAATTATTATTAATATATGTATTACCACAGAAGGATGAATATTAAGCATTGAAACAAGGCTGCATGACCGAGGAAGAATATGAATGAGGGTTAACATAATTGGACAAAATGCCCATGGACTCAACGAAGAATCCTTAAAGTAGACATATCAAATAATGAAATTCGTTGTCATCAACATTGAAAACGCAGGGAGGTCATTGTCATTCTCTGCAGGAATTATCAAAAACTACAATGCAGACATATAATCGTTGTCTAAAGGTGGATACATACATCCAGATATGAAAACGTAAGTAGGTTAAAACGATATCATAATAAATGAGTTTCTGTGTAATACAATGAATCTAAAATGGCTGTGTAGAAACAATAGGTAAATCATTGTTGTAAATCTAATTTGCAGAGTAAAAATGATCAACGCGGAGTTTTGCTGAGTTTAAAATATGATAAAGGATGTTAAAATATGAAAAACACAATTCAAAATTCATCGTTGTCATTGATAGGCATACTTTGCTAAATACAGAAGTTGTCCCTTAAACTGGAACCAAAATAATAAAATGAACTGAAGCCCAATAACAATTCGTTGAATATTTATTGATAATTATTGTTGAGTTAGCTAAGGGTTGTTGCATCTATTGAATTTCAAGGTAAGAAATCACATAATCATAAAACACAGTCGTATAGTCACAATGCATTTATAAGAAGGAATACAATCATAGATGCAATCATTCCCATAAAAATGAATTCGCAATTATACGAGGTTGTGAGAATGAAAATTTAAAAGGAATTCTCACTTTACACACGCAATCATTCTAGGTGTGAATTTGATGCCATAAAAAGGGTAAATTCGCTATCATCTCAAGGTTAAATAAATGCAAGCGATGACTCCAGGAAGAAAAACAAAGGCAGTAGAATATTGCAGCAAGAAACAATCAAATGCAGGAATCAATTAGGCACAAGGAAGGAACAAAGATGATCATTCAACGATGAATCAATCAACAGGGGCAGATGATGGAGAAAACACTCCTTCGCTCATCATCCATGCATAGAAAAGTAGGGTGTTTAGATCTATAGGTCTATGAACACCGAAGTGATCACCATAGATCAGTATCCTGGCCAATTTCTCAGGTGAGGACATGTGAGCTAGGGATGAAAGGAAAAAACAAACCACAATCATCACAGATCAATAAACCATAGGGCGATCAAGACATGCGGGGAATCGAAGGCCATGGGAATCAATCAACATCGAGCTAAAGGCTATGGGGAAAAATTCCAGTCATCAACTAGAATGCTAAGACAATAATTTTCCTTACCCAATTAAACATGCAAAAATAAAAGCATATATCATACTAACAATCTACCATGCAGAAATAAAGGAAGCGTATTGTTTCCCAATCGCCCGCTCTGAGTTGTTATCCCGCATGCTCTGTGCAGCTCTCGCTTGTCGATCGATGAGACTTCACCGGTACCTCCCAGCCAATGCTAGGGGTACTCTTCTTCCCCCTTATCCCCCCAAGCCACAAAGGGGCCACACACACTAACTAGAGAATCAACTAGCTCCCAGCTCACCTCGCAAGGCCGAGCTACCACTCCTCACCGAGATGGGTATACCAAATCCCACAAGCTAAGTTAGACAAGTATAAATTTCTGCAGTGTAATGTTACGCAAACAGAAGAGATCCAACATCCTTCTCCTCCATCCATTATATAGAGTTTTGAAGTCCTTTACTTTCCCAAAATCCCATTTAATTTAATGTTTAATAATTTAATTCATAAAACTCCTCCTCGTACATGTGTCACCGATCCCCTTCATTCCTCCAAAAATTAATTTCATTAATTAATTAATTACCCTTATTTTCGTCACTCACCTAAAGGCACTCCTAGAATCGCTCCTAGGTGTCCCCATATTCCCTTACAAGTTTTAATGACTTTCCCCCTTATTAATTTACTAGTTGAGTTTAAATTAGAAGGTTCTTTAAATTCTAGATACCTTACTAAGTTAGACTTTCTGCTTTTTCCTTGGGTTTCCCTTTTCTTTTTATGTTTCCCGCTTTTTCCTAGTTTCCTATTTATTTTAGATTTCCCTCTTTCTTTTTTTATTTAAAACTCAATTTGGCAGGTGTATAAAATTAACTTTTTCCCTTTTTCTCTTTAAGGAATAAATTTTTAATTAACACCTTATAGCAAGACAATTATTTCCCCTTTTTTAATTTTATCCCAAAAGATTTTTATAAATCAATTTAATTTATTACCCCCTTCTTGTCACAATATTAATGAAGATTATTATTATTATTATTATTATTATATATCTATATATATATATAGATATATATAGATATATATAGATAAAATTTTACCACAAGTATAATTTAGACCTATACTTTATTTTCCTAGGTTGGGCAACATTTTATTAGGGGAAAAGTTTTAAATTTTTCTTATCACGTTATTCTTCCTAAGGCCATCTAGGTTCATCCATTTATTAATTAAGAATGTGAAGTGCCCTTCAGGACGCACTAGGTGCTCCAAGGGTGTCACTCACCTCCTTCTGTTTCTCCTACGTGACTTGCCATTCAGGACGCACTACGTGCTCCAAGGGTGCCACTTGCCTCTTTCCATTTTTTTCTTGCACAACGTGCTCTTCAGGATGCACCACGTGCTCCAAGGGTGCCACTCACCTCTTTCCATTTTTTTCTTGTGCGACATTCCCTTCAGTATGCACCATGTGCTCCAAGGGTGCCACTCACCTCTTGACTGACTTGGTAGACATCAAAAACCCCTGGATTCAATACTTTGTCAGGTGATATCATGGGATACTAAGGGCCTATAAGAAATAAGGCCCCTACCTTATTACGTGGCCCTTAGAAACATCATGAGTGACTGTCGCAGTCTGCCCTCACGGTATCGTGGTTCCTCTCGAACTAGGTAATAGTTAACCTATAGTTCGAGCCACAGTGGGAGTGCTAGTAGGTTGTGGCAGGGCTTCTATCCACAACTCTCCCTCAACATCTCTGGTAGTCGTGCGTGACCCCTCTACTCCACATGTGAGTCTAGTCAGCAAGCTATTGTCAGCATGCATCATCAACGAATCATGTCATAAATATATCCATAATCATATCATCTAATCAAATGCACTAATATCACATATAAAACAATCAAACCCAAATAGTTCACTCCCCGACTCGATCCAAAGTCCAAGGGATTCCATCGATGCCTCTGCATCCTCGAGGTCCAAAATCCTGCACACTCAGTAAAATTGAGTCAAAAGAACCTGTCTAAGTCAATACAACAAAATAACATATAATCACATCCATAGTGCCTCATAATAATAATCAACAGTTAATGGTATAATAATCTGGATCACTTACAAGAAAGTGTCTTCCAAGAATAAGTTTTTTCAGTGAGCGCAAGAGCGAGATGTTACACTCCTCCTACTATATTTATCACCTTCCATATATGAATCGACATATCCCTGCAAAACCGTTTCTGAACATCCAAAACATAATGCATGAGTAGAAGTACCTCTCAAATACTTGAGAATCAACTTTACTTCATCCCAATTTTCTTTATCTAGATTGTTCATATACCTTCTCACAACTCCCATTGCATGTGCAATATTTGGTCTTGTGCAAACCATCACATACATCAATATGCCAATTGTTGATGAATAAGAGACTCTAGGCATGTATTATATCTCCTCCTGTGTCTTGGGACACATTTCCTTGGTTAATTTCAAATGGATTTCCAAAGGTTTACTAACTGGTTTTGCATTCTGCATTCTAAGCCTCTCCAACACCTTCTTTATGTACTCACCCTAAGACAATGTCAATTTGTGATTTTTTTTGTCTCTTGTTATTCTCATAGAAAGGATATTCTTTGTAGCACCCAAATCCTTCATCATAAATGAATTAGCTAATTTATTCTTAAGCACATTTATATCCTACATATTAGACCTTACAAAAAGCATTCCATCTACATACAATATCAAGATAATATAGCTTCCATTTTCAGGCTTTTTAAAATAAACACAGTGATCAGAATGAAATCTACTATAATCGTGTTCTGTCATAAACCTGTCAAACTTCAAATACCACTTCCTTGGAGATTTATTTAGGCCATGCAATCTCTTCTTCAATCTTGATACCAAATTCTTCTTTCCTTCGACCTCATACCATTGTGGTTGTTGCATATAAATCTCTTCTTCCAAATCCCTATGGAGAAAAGTTGTTTTTACATCTAATTGTTCAATATGAAAATCTTCTACTTCTACAAGGCAATAGTCCTAATTGAAGTCATTTTAACAACAAAAGAAAATATTTCATCTAAATCTATACCTTTTTTTTGTGCAAACCCCTTTACAATGAGTCTAGTTGTGTACCTATTTTTGCCTCCATATTCTTCCTTCAACCAATAAACCCATTTATTCTGCAATGTTATTTTTCCTATAGATAACTAAACTAAGTCCCAAGTCTGGTTATTACGAAGGAATCCATTTCCTCTTTCATTCCTTGCTCCCACTTTCTTTTAGTGTCTATCTAAATTGTCTCTTCATAACGTTTTGGTTCACCATAATCAATCAACAATAAATAATACAATGAAGGAGAGTATTTTTCAGGGGGTCTACTTAACCTGGGAGATATTCTAACAACACTTGTAGGAGTTTGATGTACGTGTTTCTCATATTGTTGTACATTTTGATTTTTTGGTACCTTTGGAATTTGTTTTTGAGTGATCTCATAAAGAACTGTGTATTCTGGATTTTTATTCTTCTTGTTTCCTTCCCTGCAACTGATCTTTATGCATGACCTTCTCATTGAATATGACATCTCTAATCCTAATGATTTTGTGATTTTCATAATCCCATAAGATATAACCAAAATCATTAACACCATATCCAATAAAGGTACACTTCTTCAATTTTTCTTCAATCTTTGTTATATTTCCTTTATCAATATGGACAAATGCTTCACAATTGAATGTCTTCAGAAATGAATAGTTTACCTTTTTACCTATCCATGACTCCTATGGAATGACACCATCCAAAGAACTTGAAGGTCCTCTATTTATCAAATAAATAACAGTATCTACAACATCTGCCAAAAAATGTAAGGGAAACCCTGCATGCAATCTCATACATGTTGCACACTCCATGATTGTCTTGTTCATCCTTTCTAACACACCATTTTATTGTGGTGTTCCTAGAACTATATTATATCGACAAATCCCATGGTATGAACAATAATCATCAAATTACTTGATGCAGTATTTACCTCCATTGTCTAATCTGAGACACTTCAAAATGTTTCCTATCTCACTCTCAACAAAATCTTTCCATTTCTTAAAAGTAGATCAAAAACATCATATTTTTGTTGAATGCAATAAACCCAATTTTTTATAGTTTCATCATCAATAAAAGTAACATAATAATGAGAGCCACCAAGAGATGATACTTGAGTTGGTTCCCATACATATGTATGTACAAGCTCTAACTTTTCATTCTTCTTTACCTTTCCAACTCTAAGAAATATGACTCTTTTATGTTTTCCATAAACACAGTGCTCATGGAAATCCAAATCAATTTGTTTAATATCTCGCAACAAATTTATTTGTGAAGTATATGTATCCCCTTCTCACTCATGTGTCCAAGACTATGATTCCACATTGTTGTATCCACTCCTATATAAGCTAAAGAGAAACAAGAGTGAGTATTACCAGTACATAAATACAATGTACTTACCTTCTCTCCTTTTGCTAGCACCAGTGATCCTTTGGTGACCTTCCATGCCTTATCTATAAATATAGATATACAAACTTCGATTTTCAAATTCCTAGTTGAAATTAGATTTTTCCTTAGATCTATAACATGTCTTACCTCTTTCAGCAACTATTGGTTTCCATTATTTTTCTTTATTTGTACCTTTCCCATTCCAACAATTTTTCATGGTGCATGATCACCCAAATGAACCTGTCCAAAATCACGTTGAACATAATCTAGAAAATATTTCCTATGAAGTGTGGAATGAAATGAAGCCCCTGAATCTACTACCCAAGACTCAGAAATATTATCTACAGAAATAATTAAAGCATTTTGTAACACATCACCTATTACATTTTCTTCCTCATTTTTCTCTTATTGTCCATCTCTTTGTTTCTTTGGAGATCTGCAATCTTTCTTAAAATGTCCTTTCTTTCCACAATTCCAACACTCTATATTTCCCAGTCTGGATTTGCATCTTCCCTTCCTAGAATTTCCATGGTTCCCTAATCCCTTTCCTCTATCCTTTTGTCTTCCTCTGTTCTCTACAATCAACGCATTACCTGATGTTTCACTTGTGATTTTTCGTCGCATTTCCTCGCTAAGGATAACACCAACTACATCATCGAATTTTAGAGTGTTTTAACTAGAGAAAAACTTACTTACAACCATGAACAAACCATTCCATCTTTCTGGCAATGAGCACAAGATTAGAAGTTCCATTACCTCATCATCAAAGTCCACTTTTACAGAACTTAGCTAATTAGTAATCATATTAAATTCATTGAAATGATCTACAACAAACCCACCTTCTGACATATTCATATTAAATAATATCTTCATTATAAATACATTATTGGACGCCAAGGGTTTTTCATACAATTTAGCCAATGTGTCCATCATCTCCTTCGTTGTCTTTTCTTTTGAAATATTGAAATCCACCGATGATGTCAGGATCAACCGTATCATTCCTAGTGTATTTCTTTAAAGAACCTCCCATTCTTCGTCCTTCATGGTCGTTGTCTTCTTTTCTATTCCTCCCAATGGTAGGAATTGATCCTTATGATATAAATAATCTTTCGTCTTCATCTTCCATAACTGGTAGTTTTGGTTGTTAAATTTCTCGACCCTAAAATTTCCAGCTTCTTCCATTGCTCTCACTCAAACTAGGAACCCTCTTTTCCTGCAAGTTACATTTCTCTCTGATACCATTTGTTACAAAAACTGGATCACAGAGAAATAAATAAAACAAATGAACAAATAAAACACAGAAGATACACAATACAATAGAGACACAAATATACGTGGTTCATCTAGTGTGGGATATGTCCACCATAGAAATTTCTAGGTCCTTCCTTTTATTATCCATCAAAATGAAGGGATACAACCTACAACACACCTATTGTAACTTCCTCTTCATTCTCTCATAGTCGCGTCTCTTAGAATACAATATTCGCGATAATACACAGCCGAAATAACAATTCCCTTGTAAAAGAGGGTTTCCTTCTAGGGAAAAAAAACATAACATAATCGCTACCGTCATATATGTGACTTAATGATGAGCGATCAATATTGATTAGGAAATTACAATATACATCTACAAGGAAAATTTTCCTTTAGGGGCTTCACTATCAAACCCCCATTGGAACCCGGACCCCGCAGGAGGGAAAGCCCCCTCTGCAACCCCCCCATGTGGAGGGGTGTACAATATTCATGGGGTATAAACATGGATGAAAAAAAAACCTCTTAATTAGGAATATAATTAGGTTCCACAACCAACGTGCCATTCCTACAATATTCAAGACATAAACCCCCTATATTTCCTTGCCATGTCTTTCCATTCCATGTCATGCATTGTCTTGCCTTTCCACACCATGCCTTTCCATGCACTGCCTTACCATGCCATGCCATGCAGGACCTGTCATACTTTGTCTTGCCATGCCATGCCTTGCCATTCCATGCATTTCCTTGCCTTTCCATGGTATGGTATGGTATGCCTTGCCTTGGCATGGCATGGTATCGTATGGTATTCCTTGTATTTCCTTGCCATGGTATGGTATGGTATGGTATGGTATGGTATTCCTTACCTTGCCTTTCATGGTATGATATGGTACGACAAGGTATTGTATGGTATGCCTTGTGTTTCCATGGTATGGTGTGGTGTGGTATGGTATGCATTGCCTTGTCATTGCCTTCTATGGTATGGTATTCCTTTCCTTTCCATTTCCTTGCATGGTATGGTATGGTATGGTATGCCTTTCTTTGCCTTTCCATTTCCTTGAATGGTATGTAATTGTATGGTTTGGTATGGTATGGTATGCCTTTCCTTTATATGCCCTTCCATGCCTTGGATTTCCTTTGATGGTATGGTATGGTATTCTATGGTATGATATGTCATGGTATGCCTTGCCTTGCCTTGCCTTGCATGGTATGTTATGGTATGGTATGGTATGCTTTGCTTTGTCATTTCCTTCTATGGTATGGCATGTTATGGTATGGTATGCATTGGAAATGGCAATGGTATGGTATGCATTTCCTTGCCTTTCCATTACCTTGCATGGTATGGTACGGTATGGTATGGTATGGTATGCAAGGCAAGGCAAGGTATGGTATGCCTTGCCTTTCCTTGGCATGCCTTTCCATGGTATGGTATGTCTTTCCTTGCCTTGGTATGGTATGGTATGGCATTCCTTGCCTTGCCTTGGTATGGTATGGTATCGTATGGTATGGTATTCCATGCCATGCCATGCCTTTCCATGCCTTGCCTTTCCTTCACTTTCCATGTCTTGTATTTCCATACCATGCCTTTCCATACAATGACTTGACATTCGATGCCTTTCCATGTCATTCCATGTCATGCCATTCCATGCCTTTCCTTACCTTCACTTTCCATGCCTTGCCTTTTCCATGCCATGCCTTTCCATACCATGCCATTCCTTTCCATACCATTTCATGCCTTTCCATGCCATACCATGTATTTCCATGCCTTGACTTTCCATGCCATGTCTTTCCATGCCATGCCTTTCCATGCCTTGCCTTGCATTCACATGCCATGCCATGCCATGTCATGCATTGACTACATGAACAAGTTTAATACGTAATTGAACACATTTAATACGTAAATAATGCTTGTAATAAATGAACATGTTTAATATGTAAAAATTATAATCAAAGGATTCATTAAGCATGTGATTCTACAATTTGTTATCCTATATATCTTATATAAAAATACTTGCATGAGAATTCCAATGTTTTTCTCAATGAGGCATAGTGAAATTTCCAAACAGGAGCTCGATTTTCAGGAACACTGTGTCAGGAATTTTTGGGTAGTGTAGTCGTGTCGTCCTGGGCCAAATATACTTTTCAGATCTTACAAAACTCTGTTATGCTGCTCAGTTTGGATTTTATGCCCCCAAACCAAATTGGCCACATGTATCTGAATGACTTGAGGAGGCGAGTTGTAACTCACGATAAAACTCAAACCAGGACTCGGATGGGAGAACCATCAGTTACATTGGATCTCAAACACTGAGTTTTAGCTANCACTGTCATTTCGTCCACCGGAAAACCTTTGTTGGAGTATCTTAAACACTAGGGCTTTGGCCAATGAGGCATAGTGCAATTTTCGAGGAGGAGGTCGATTTTCAAGAACACTTTCTCGGGCATTTGTGGGTAGTGTAGTCACATGGGCCTTGGCCAAATAGACTTGTGGGATATTACAAAAATTCATTAGTTTTGGATTTTATGCCCACAAACCAAATTGACCACATGTACCTGAACGACTTGAAGAGTTGAGTTGAAAACCACGATAAAACACAAACAAGGACTCGAATCGACGAACTGTCAGTTGCATTAGATCTATAGAACCAATTATTAGCTCGGGGGGGGCTATGTTTTCATTCCATCCTCCATAAAACCATTTTTTGGATTATCTCTAGTAATAGGTTTTTGGTCAATGAGACATAGTGCAATTTCTGAAGAGGAGGTCGATTTTCAAGAACATTGTGTTAGAAATTTATGGGTAGAGTAGTTGTGTGGGCCTTGGCCAAATAGACTTGTGGTATCTTAGGGAATTATTTTATGCCACTCAATTTGGATTTTATGCCCTCATACCAAATTGGACACATGTCCCTGAACGACTTGAAGAGGCGAGTTGCAACTTGTGATAAAACTCAAAATCGAGACTCATATGGGATAGTTTTCGATTACATTGGATCCATAGCACCAAGTTTCACTTAGAGGGGCCCTCCGTTGTCTTTTCCTCCACCAAAAAACCATTTGTTGGAGTATCTATGGAACTAGGGTTTTGCTCAGTGCTTATTACATATGGATGACAATTTAACACCTTGTTAGGCTAGACATGGAAAGGAAAGTGAAGGCAAGGCATGGCATGGCATGTAAAGGCATGGTATGGGAAGGTATGGAATGGAAAGGAAAGGAATGACATGGCATGGCAAGGCAAGGCATGGCATGAAATGGAAAGGCAAGGCAAGGAAAGAAAAGGCAAGGCATGTAATGGCAAGGCAATGCATGGCATGGTATGCAAAGGCATGGCATGGAAATGAAAGACATGGCATGGAAAGGAAAATTAAGGCAAGGAAAGGAAAGGCATGTCATGGAAAGTGAAGGAATGACAAGGCAAGGAAAGTGAAGGCAATGCAAGGTAAGTGAAGGAAAGGTAAGTGAAGGTAAGGAAAGATAAGGCAAGGCATGGAAAGGAAAGACATGGCATCACATGGAATGGAAAGGAATGGCATGGGAAGTCATGGCATGGAAATTTAAGGTAGGGAAAGACAATTGAAGGCATGAAAAGTGAAGGAAAAACAATTGAAATCAAGGCATGGAAAGGCAAGGCATGACAAGGCAAGGCAAGGCATGGAATGACAAGGAAAGGCAAGGCATGGGAAGGCAAGGCATGGGAAGGAATGGAATGGAAAGGCAAGGAATGGCATGGAAAGGCAAGTGAAGTAAAGAAAAGGAAAGGTATGGCATGGAAAGTGAAGGCAAGGAAATTGAAGGCAAGGAAAGGTATGGCATGGAAAGTGAAGGCAAGGAAATTGAAGGCAAGGAAGGGCAAGGAAAGTGAAGGAAAGGCAAGCGAAGGAAAGGCAAGGAGAGGTAAGGCATGGCAAGGAAAGGCATGAAATTGAATGGCATGGCAAGGAAAGGAATGGGAAGGCATGGCATGGCAAGTGAATGCATGGAAAGTGAATGCAAGGCAAGTTAAGGAAAGGTAAGTGAAAGCAAGGAAAGGCATGTCAAGGAAAGGCATGGGAAGGCAAGGAATATAAAGGCAAGGAAATTCAAGGCATGGAAAGGCATGGCATGAAATGGAATGGAAATTCAAGGAATGAGAAAGTATGACATCGAAAGTTAAGGAAATAAAAGTGAAGGAAACACAAGTCAAGTGAAGGAAAGGAAAGTGAAAGCAAGGCATGGCAAGGCATGGCAAGGCAAGGCATGGCAAGACAAGGCATGGCAAGTAAAGGCAAGGCAAGGCATGGCAAGGAAATGCAATGCATGGCATGGCATGGAAATGCAAGGAATGGGAAGGCATGGCATGGAAAGTGAAGTCATGGAAAGAAATGAATGGCAATGAAAGGCAAGGCAAGGAATGAATGTAAAGGAAAGAAATGAATGCCAAGTAAAGGCAAGGCATGGATGACAAGGAAAGGTCGGGCAAGTGAAGGAAAGGAAATTCAAGTGAAGGCATGGAAAGACATGGCATGGAATGGAATGGAAAGGAATGGTATGGAAAGTCATGGAATGTAAAGGTATGGAAAGGAAAATCATGGCATGTCAAGGCAAGGAAAGGCATGCCAAGGAATGGAAAAGAAAGGAATGAATGATAAGGCATGGAAAGGAAAGGAATGAATGGCAAGGCAAGGAATGAATCACAAGGAAAGGAAAGGAAAGTGAAGGGAAGGAAAGGAAATTGAATGCATGTCATGGCATGGTATGGAAAGGAATGGTATGGAAAGGAATGGCATGGAAAGCCATGGCAAGGAAAGGCATGGCATGGTAAGGCATGGAAAGGCAAGGAAAATCATGGCAAGGCAATGGAAGGCATGTCAAGGAAAGGCATGGGAAGGAATGGAATGGAAAGTGAAGGCATGGAAAGGTATGAATGGAAAGGAAAGGCAATACAAGGCATGATTGGAAAGGCAAGGAAAGGAAATACATGGAAAAGAAAGGCATGGAATGGGTATATTTTAAGGTAGGGTATATTTTAACAATATTACAAATATTTTAACAACAGTCAAGATGAAGCCAAAATTATTCAATTTACATACCTAGATGGTCATTCAAGTAGACCATTAGGATCACTTCTAATACTAACATTTTCCATTAACTTCTTATGCTCAGAGAAAGGAAAGAAGTATCGTACCTTTGATGAGTTATTTCTTGGTATTTTTTGTAGTTGGAGGATTGTACCAATAACCAAGATTGTAAAGTGGTATACAAATTTACCTGGTTTATAATCTTGAAATACATAACCAACTTTCTTTCATGTTCTTTAATCATGTGTCAAATATTCTCCTTTAATAACCATTGACCCAATCAGAAATTCAATGCCTTCAGAGTCTATTACAGATTTCAAGGGGGTATGATTTCCCTCTAAGAATTATGCCATCCAATAATCAGTTCCCCATTCATTATCTCTTGGGTAAACCAATGTGTATATGTGCCCTTCAAAAAATGGAGTGTCAAAATGTGAGCCCACTTAATGACCAAAGAATGAAACATTAATTCTAGTTATTCAAAATTTAACCATTGTATTCAACGAACTTGGTAGTATGAGATCCGAGACATGATCATAATATGCTGAAATACTTGATTGGTCCTCCTTCAATTGGGATAATTCCATAGTTATGCATTTACCAATGGGGAGTGATACATGATCCCATCTATCAACCCAATCTATTATTCACAATCATCCCATTCATTACTACTACATGGACCACAAAAGCAAGAGAGTTTTCTCATCCATATTTCAACTATTGCATTGTATGATGTTCTAACTAAATGGAATCCATGAGTGCCCTAAATTGTTTTTCATTCATACCACTATGATCGATATACATCGACCACCTCCCAAAAATATCTATGTATGTGTCATTTCTTGTGTGATTTGTCTTCACGGGTTCTTGTTCCCTCTCCCATTACTGAAGAACACCATTCAACAATGGATTTTGCATCTCAGATGAGGGAAGTAGTAGTGAACTTCATGTATTTCTTGCGTAATTCTCTTTTTATGCATGCACCTACTCCATCATGCTCCTCTTTCCCATGCCTGCACTCAAAATAGTTCCAAATGTGTGGTACCTTTAGTTTTTTTTTGCAACATACAAAACCATTGAAAGACACAAGAATTTTTTAATTGGCCTATGCAATCATCTGACCAAATCCAATGTTGATCTATCTATATGTTCTTCTCCTTAAGGTGATTATAGAACAAATGAAAACAATGTTGTACGTAGGCTAAGTCATGGCACTGATTATCACTTATGTAGAAGTGATATTCTTTCAATATAACTTTGTTTTGTTCATTACTATCCATTCCATGCATGTATGTGATATGTACCATAATGTTGACCTACTATGGGTGATAATATTGGATTTGAATTTCATTTTTCAGTTGAAGGGTGTAGTTCTCAGAAAAATCAACCATTGATAACACAATACCAACAAGAAATGTATCTCTTCATATTATAAAATTCCCATCCTACCATCGATCCACATGGACATGTTGAACATAATGTCATGCCTTTTCGACGAAGAACTTCATGATGTCACAAACTCGTACTTGGGAAGTAACCAATTGTGTATTTTTTCTTTCATGTCCTCCATCAATATCATATGTCACATATTTAAAGATTTGCAAGGCAACCTCCTTCCTCCCCAATTCATACTCATCTCTTACATGGATGCACTTGCTCAGTAATGTCATTCCACCGCACCTAGGGAACGTCCCATCTAAGCATGTTTTTTGATAAAATGTAAAACCATATGGCCTTGTGAAAAATATGTTGTGAATAAAGTCTCTAGATAACGACAATATAACTGGGCATTTTTGCAAAAGTGTGTTATGCAAAACATGAGAAATATGTATATGTGTGTGTGTGTGTGTGTGTGTGTGACAATAATAACCATACTCAATGTGATGTCTACAACAATACATGTTACAAATTGTGTTTATTCGAACATACCAAGGCTTTCATTTATGGAAAGATCTATGGCCTAGGTTAAGTGCATTATGTACTATTATGCATCTCTCATACAATTATGTCCATGTAATTTCAAGAAAATGTTTGATATGGGTTTCATTATCCCTAGATCCCCTTCTCAATTTTAGTACATCTTTTTGGTTGGAAGAAGGCCTTGTGTTGTCATGCCAGAAATCCCGAACTAGTCCCTTAATCGCGCTAATTAACTTCATGTCAGAACACAATAACCTTCCAGTGAAGGCCCACAAATCTATTGGGGCACCTATGTCGAGGATATATGATCTATGAGAATACTTTCTAAGGGTTTTGAAATTTCATTTCAATATGTGAGAGGTTTTTTGTAGCAAATAATGTTTTCTTGTGATCTTGCTAAAAATTGACTAGGAGAAGACACGTCAGGCTGCATTGCGGTCTTTAGAATCAGACTTCTTACCAATTCTTTGAAAATAATCTACAAGGTTTCTAAAAATATGATGACTTGTGTCTACATGTTTGATTGTTTTAATGCCTAAAATTCTCCTAACAACAATCAAACTTCTAGATTTTAACAAATATAAAAATAATTGACATTTACCAGCATCGAATTTTGGTTCAAAATATTCTTGAATGATTTTATAAGAGTGATAACGAATAGTATGGTTAGGTAACTTACCTTCAAGTGATTCTAGACCACTTTCATCAACCTGAATGTGTTTAGGAGTTCTTCATCACATAATGCTCAATCTAGGTAGGGATGATGAACCCTTATGCTGGCACTCTTGACCTCCTTGTCGTGGAGTTAACAATGTTGCAGTTGGTTCCCCTTCAATCAGTGACGGATAAAATATGGGAGGAGAGTGAATAGGGGATTCTCTATTTTATGGAACAATTGACTATCTAACAAGAGATTTCACCACATGACCTTCTTCACCACAATGGTGTACACCAATTTCTTTTCTAATTTCATCCATTGTATAATCATCTCTAAGAAAATACTCTATCATCTGGTCATCCACAAAATGTTGTCTTGATGAGATATTGTTTGTATTTCTCTCTAATGAACTCTTGTGCTTTCCTTCTGGTGATGTAGGAGAAACAATAGTGACATCTATTCCTCTAGAAATTGGATTTTCCTCTTCTGAAATCCTACGCTTTGACATACATAACTTTTTTTTCTCTTTCTTCTTATACCTTTTCAATCGTTTTATTTTTTCTCGAGGACTTTATTTCTCGAATCCGGTGGTTACCAATGTTTAAAGATAAAAATTATCTTCCAAACACCCAGTAAAAACAAAGCACAACCAAGTGGAGATATTTGTTTTGGTATTACAAAGAAGAATATATAATAATTCCAATTCCAATTCCACTTGGACAAATTTGTCTTCCAATTCCAAGAAGACGCAAGAAGATACAAACAGCAATTCCAATTGCACTTGGAAAAATTTGTCTTCTAATTCCAAGAATACATAAGAAGATGCAAACAAGAATTCCAATTACACTTGGACAAATTTGTCTTCCAATTCCAAGTAGACACAAGAATATACAAACAAGAATTCCAATTGCACTTGGAAAAATTTATCTTCTAATTCCAAGAAGACACAAGAAGATACAAACAAAAATTCCAATTAAACTTGGAAAAATGTGTTTTCCAATTCCAAGAAGACACAAGTAGATACAAACAACAATTCAAATTTCACTTGACAATGTTTTCTTCCAAATTTTCCTACAATAGTCTGGAAATAGCACAAAAGTCTCTATGAATCTAACAAGAACACTAAAATAAGTAAAACTTGTCTGTGTGGGATGTTTTTGTCTGAATCTATCACAGATCTTTTTCATCCATGAGATATATGAAGTGGGGTGTGATTGGAACCAAAAAATGTCGAGAAGGAACTTGTGTGCATTCCTATAACGTTTTCACACTAAAGCGCGAGTGCGTTCTAGGAATGCACTTGCATTGTTGATGCGCATAAATGATCAACAACTACAACTCATTCAAGTCATAGGAGCATGTGTGCACTCTTAATGAAATAGATATAGCATTTAATATAAACCAAACATCTTTATGAATAAATATGTATACAGGTATCGAGACAAGTAAGGCCTAAGGGGTTAGGATTGAAAGTGTTTTCAAGGATAGAGAAATGGTTAGAGCACCAAGATGCGGGTGATGTGGGTACAAGGTTTGTATAGAATGTATATGCATACTACACTTAGGGCTTGAGTGTATATAGGGTTAAGGATTGAGTATAAGTTATGCCTAGGCTTATATGGAGGTAGGGAGGTCTATTCCAAGGTCTATGTCAATATCTAGGTCAACGTATAAATCTAGATATATCTCTATGTGGTGGTATAGGTCATGGTCTATGTCAAGCTCTAGGTCATCATATAAATCTAGCTCTAGCTCTATTTCATGGTCTAGGTCATGATATAGGTCTATGTCATGATCTACATCATGGTCATCGTATATGTCTAGGTCATGCTCCAAGTCTTTCCATGTGTAGGTATTGCTATGTCTAGGTTTAGGTATATTTCTGGAGATGTCTAGGTCAAGGCCATTTCTTTCCTTGTGATGTATGGAGGATGGATGTAGAGATATGAAGAAAGGGAGTGTGAGAGGGGGAGAGGGGAAGACAAAGATATTAAGGGACAGGGAGAGCGTGGGTAGAGAGTGAGAGTATGGGGTTTATATGTCATGGTCTATGTCAAGCTCTAGGTCATTTTATAACTCTAGATCTAGCTCTATGTCATGGTCTAGGTCATGGTCTATGGAAATATCTAGGTCATAATCTAATTATATATCTATCTTTGCATCGTGGTCTAGGTCTATGTCATGGTCTACATCATGGTCATCTTATAGATATAGGTCATGCTCTAGGTCTTTCCATGTCTAGGTCTTGCTATGTATAGGTTTACGTCTAGGTCATGACATATCTAGGTTAAGGCCATTCCTTTCCTTGCGATGTAGGGAGGGGAGATATAGAGAGATGAAGTAAGAGAGTGTGAGAGGGGGAGAGCGGAATAAAAATATAGTGAAGGATAGGGAGATAGAGAGGGGGGGTAGAGAGTGAGAGAGTGACAGGAAGGGGGGAAAAAGAGGGAATGGGGGTTACATATATTAAAAGAGAGCAAGGCAAGGAGAGTTGGGGATACCAGGAGCGAGAGAGCAGGGGTTATATGCAATAGGTAAATATAAAATGGGATAGAGATGGATTTTTTGAGAGTGTGAAAAGGTGGGAGAGGAACACGGATGATTTTAAGGATGGAAATTTATTTTAAAATGTAGAAACCTTGGCGAATCTTACTTACACTTCATATGCCAACTATAAATGTTTGGGGATATTTTTATAAAAATATTGAAATTTCTAAGGATTTTATATAGTTTTTATAAAATTTTGGCGATTTTTAAGGTAAAATAATTTTATCCTATAGAATTTAGGCGAATCATTTTTAAAATAGTGAATCTCTTTTTGGGAAAAACCATGGAAAATTAGCCCATTAGCGAAATTTATCCCCTAAAATCATCCATGGAGAGGAATACCAAGCGGGGGGTTATAGAGAGAGAGGTGGGAGAGAGAGTGAGAGTGAGAATAACAACAAGGAGAGAGAGAAAGAGGTGGTATATGTAGGAAACAAAGAGGGTAGAGAGAGTAGGAGGGAGGGACAAAAGGGAAGAGAAAGGAGGAGAATTGGAGGGGGGAGATAGAGATAAGAGGGGGGGAGGAGAGGGAGGAGGGAGAGAAATAGATGGATGGAAAGAGATATAGAGGGAGAGATTCGAAGAGGTGAGATATATAGAGGGATTAAAACATTGATTGTGAATAAAGAATATCGAATCAACTATAAGATTATGCTTATATTAAAATAAAAAAGAAGAATCAACGTACCATAATCATCATTAAATAATGTGAGATCATTATTAAACCATAGGTGAATGATCATATCCACAAAATATCATTATAAAACAAGAGGTATAGGCATACTTCACTTAGGTCTTGGGTGTGCATGGGGTTATTGGTAGATTATAGGTTATGTGTAGGCTTAGATGGATCTAGGTGGGTCTAGGTGATGGTATAGGTCTAGTTCATGGTATAAGTCATGGTCATGTTCATATAAGTACTCGTATAAGTAATCCATTGGAGGAAGAATAAAAGCTTAACACTCATCTTACAGATACAGATACATTTCTTGGTTGCACATATTCTTTATTCGTTGTGAGACATGCCTCATTGTTAGATGGAAAAAGAGAGAGGGAGGTAGAACTACGAGAAAAGAGAAGGAGGCAGGTAGGGAGAGAGATAAAGAGGCAAAGAGAGATTTAGAGTGAGACTAACAACAAGGAGAGAGAGAGAAAGAGAGAGAGAAACTAAGTGTGAAAAGAATGGGGGAGATAGAGAAATGGGGCTAGAGAGATATATAGAGAAAAATGGGGAGAGAGTATAGGAGAGAGGGGGAAGGGGATATAGTGAGAGTGAGAGTAACAACAACGAGATATAGAAAGAGGTGGTATATGTAGGAGAGAAAGAGAGGAGAGATAAAGGGAGGGAGGGGGAGAGATAGAGGGAGGAGGGGGTAGAG
>SNQJ01S0059026.1:26086-57978 GCA_010110895.2 Picea sitchensis
AGACAGGTAGGGAGGAGGGGGGGAGAGAGAAAGACAAAGAGGAGGGGTAGAGACAAAGTGTGAGAGGGACGAGAGGGAGAAAGAGAGGGATAGTGATAGGAAGGGAAGTAGAGAGGGAGACATAGAAGGGGGGTAGAGAGAGAATGAGAGGAAGAGGGGATGCAAAGGGAGACAAAGAGGGGGAATAGAGAGAGAAAGAGGGGCAGAGAAAGTGATACTGAGACTAACAATGAGGAGAGAGAGAAAGGGTGTAATAGACATGGAAGAGAGAGGTGAGTGAGGGAAAAATCGGTAGAGGGAGAGAAAGAGAGAGAGATAGGGAGAGAGTGGAAGAGTGGGGGTGGATAGAGAGGGAGTGGGTGTGAGAGTATGAGGAATGTCAAGGTAGCTCTAGGTAATTCCATGCCTTGTGATGTCTAAATATTTCCATTTCTAGGTATAGGAGTGTGACAAAGAGAGGGGGAGACAGATAGGAGGGTAGAGAGGGAGAGTCAGAGTGAGATAGAGAGGGGGGTGGTTAGATGTATAAGAGGGAGGACAAAGATAGAGAACGAAGGAAATGATTTTTAGGATCACGTGCACGCTTTCTTGAATTCAATTTTTTTGGGAGGGATTGATAAGGTGTGTGCTGACTTGGTTGGCTCAAATTTAGGTTCAGGATGACAAAACTAGTGGTTCAGTCTGCAAATTCATAAAAACCTCCATTTTTGTGAATACCCCTCTATATCTTTGTGTTTTACGTTATTTTTCTATAGGCTAAAAACTTCATTTTTTGATGAAATTATAGACATAGATCGAGTTGGCTATGAAGATTTCAAATATATAATTTTTTTTTTAATTTTTTTTGTTTGCTATTTTTAATCTATTTTGGTCTTCACATATATAAAAATCCTATAATACATACATCTCTTATTTTTGTTGTAATTTATTCTCACCTTAACCATTTCTCAAATGAATTATACGCAACACTATAGAGGACCGATACCTACGATCTGAAAAAAAAATGTTGTGATCATGTTAATACCCTTTTAGCCTACATGAACAAAAGACATTGTAATTTCACGCATATGTTGACTTTGATAATTTTATAAAAATATAAAATTAATATTAAAATTCTTCCAAAAAATACATGGCATAAGAAAAATGGGTTCTCTACAAGTATACAAGTTTTTGGAATGAAATTCCATGACTAAGACATTCAACACCTGCACGAACGTGAACATATACCTTATATTTTGTTGGAAAGATAAGATACCACTGTTAGAATTTAACCTAGTTATTCACAATGTCTATGAATAAAAGTTGTATATTCAGAGCTAATTCAATTTACTACATTTCATATTCTTACACTATATTCAAATTCATTGTAAAAGTACCTTGAATAATCCCTCCAAGTTAACAGAGTGTTGTTTTTCTAGGTTTTCATTTCCACTAACATGTCATGAGAGACAATCATTAGCCTGCACTCACCCTTGTGATTTAAAAAAAAATCCTAATAAATTAATGTGTTTTCTTTTAAAATCAAAATTATCCAAAAAACATCACTTTACATAAATGAACACAATTTAAAAAATGTTATTCTACAAACTTGGTTCCATTCATTTCACATTCTTCAAAATCATTAAAGCTTACATCATAGGAGATATCAAATTGTTTTCCTAATGTAAGAGGATTCCTAGCTTTCATTGGTTTCCATACATCATAAATGGCATTTGAATTTACCTTGTTTAGAGCATGAGGTGAACTAAAAGAAATAAACAATAACGCATATAATGTGTCCAAAGAAAGTCTTGATTTATCACCATATTTTATCCTATTTAATTTTAAGAAACCTCTTTCACATACCACTACACTATTTGGAATGACAAGAATAATTTTTCATGATGAAAATAGATATAGAAAACCTTCAAACCATCTATGTTCACCTCCACATTAATCCCATTCTCCAAACACATTATTTTTATGGTATTATTTATAAATAGTACAAATAAACTCATCCATCTCACTCAAACATCTATTAGTATCCAAAATAGGTGAATTCCCCACACAATTTTTTTATCATAAGCATATTAAACATCTTATTATTTCAGAGTCTCTATCATTCATCTCCTCATAATAATGGAAAGAATAAAAAACTTAGAAACATTAAATATAGGCAAACATGTGAACCACATATCTAGATAATCAATCACATTTGCTACAAAGATATTTCCCAAAATAATGCAACCATCTAATGCCATTGATCTATGTGTATTAGGAAAACTCTCAAAACTCAATGGATGCACATGTACCATACCTTCACTATATGTAAACTCAAGAGTTCATCTTTATTCTGTACTTAAAAAACATGATATGTGCACTACATCTCCTCCAAATATGCCTTCTAAAAATCACTTATGAAGCATGTTAATAGTAATATCTAAAGTAGTTCCAATAGAAATCATGTTAACCTGGTCCTCATGGAACTTTTGATTCAATTTATTTAACTCAATAATAAAATCTATAAGTAAATGGATGCAAAATTTGACTTAACAAATTGTTGCCAATTCATACATTTTTTTCTACCCTAACTTCCAGTATTTTAACAAAGCAAGGATGAGCTTAACAAGTCTTCCCATAAACTTAAATTTAGATAGCCACCTAGTTTGGTGACTTTGTAACACCTCTAATCTACTGATTGGAAATATTTCCATTAGTTTTTCTAGTTCTCTATCTCTTTTATCAAATTTCCTAGGCCATAAATAAACTTTATTTGGAAATTTATCAATATATTAAAACTCTAGAAAATGAGATGAAACATCATTTGCTATTAATTCTTATTGATAAGCTATGCATTGAATATATAATAAATGAGGAGCATCTCAATGAATTTTAGTAGATAAACCTTTAGAAATACCCATCATGGTAGAGTACCCATAGATTCAAATCCAGTTAATTTCGTCAAAAATATATCCATCTATGCTAAAAGAGTTGTCACTACATCATACATAGACTATTTTTTTCTATCCTTTATTTAAAGTATTCTATCCTTTATTTTTTTCTAACCTTTTTTACATATTGAACTCTTCCTTTATTTTCCAAATATGTAATATAAATAATCAAACGTAGCACCATAGATATATCTATATTTTCATAAAGTAAAGTTGAGTGAAATGGGCTATGAAAAATCTCATATTTTAACTTTTTCCAATACACCTTTTTAGTATCTTGTAAAAACCCTTTATGAGATGTTATATTTTTATATGTTTAGTATTCATTTTATATCTATTCAAGTCACAAATTGATTTATACAAATCATAAATACATAATTTCAATCAGAAATATAATACTCTCACTCTAAGCGTCTACCATTAGCTCTAAGCGTCTACCATTAGCTCTAGATGTTTTTTAATTGGAATATTACTTCATTTGGTTTCTTCATTTAGTGTCCATTTTATATTTAACACAAAAATAACTTTTTATGCTTTCGATGCCATTACAATATTTTATGACATAATCCCATGGAAATTTTTTCTTCCATTTAAATTATATTTTTTGAATTTTTTTATGTCTTTTCTCTTTAAGAATCTCAATATTTTATATTTCATGGTCATGGTCTTCAAAGGGAAGAAGACTGATCCAGTTCATTTTGTAAACCACCTTGTTCATTACAAGGTCGTGAGATACCAAATGCATCAACAAATAATAATTGTTTTTATCCTTTGTTAAAAAACATATAAATAATAATTGTTTTTATCATTCTCAAAATAACTTATAAAAGTTATTTTTTCTTAAAGATTTTTTAAAATAATGTGCACATATTCAGTCAATTCAAACACCACTAAATAAATATAGAAACATAAAACAAAAATAAACTAAATCAAATATCAATAAATAAATATGGAAACATGAAACAACAAGTCACATGTGGCAATGCCACTGCCATATATTTGCACAGGGACGAACATGCCCACAAGGACTGAGCCCATGAGCATGCAAGACAAAAAACTCGGTAGGTACTTAGTTTGTCTTTGTTTTCTTGTATGTAGTTGTTTCTTATTGTGATGTATATTATGTTCTTTTCTTATAAATGTATGAGTACTATGTTGGTATATCATTATCTGATGAACGATTGATAAGTTGAAAGGTACTTTCTAGGGATTTGTAGTTTGGGGTTCTCTGTGATGGTGAGTGTTAGAAATAGTATACATGTTAAGGCTTCGCAAATGGACACCATTGACGAAAAAAATCGTTAATTTTTCAAAATAAATGCCTAAGTACTATGGGTTTACCTAATTTGTCTCAACTATTTTGTTTGTAATTTGTTTCCCATTGATTGCCTTCCTTGAAGTCTCTCTAAATTTACTATTTTGTAGCATTGGTTTTATTTGGTGGAACAATTGTTACAGATAGACGGGGTGGTTCCTAATGAGAAAAACAGAAGCCCATTTGATTACAAATCAATACCAAATCGACTGCCTCATGGATTATCCTTTTAATGCTTTTGATACAACTCCCTAAATTGATTTTATACACTTAACTTCAGCATTTGCAGCTCCCTAAATTGATTTTATACACTTAACTTCAGCATTTGCAACTCCCTAAATTGATTGTATACACTTAACTTCTATGATGAATGGGGAAAGTGCTTTGATTGAAATTTTACTAAGCTTTGTTTCTTTGTTTCTTCATATAGCAGTTAAAGATAAAGGCCTCGATTTGAGAAGTTGATGTTGAGGTTCAATGTGTTTTTGTGCACAACTCCTATATAGATCATAACATAGCATGAATCCAATTTCCTTCTGTTGCTTTAGTTATTGAAATACCCCTCACACAGAGAGCATGCAGAAACATTACACGATTCCATAAATATTACACGAGTCCAACATTGAGGGAAAATTAAAAAGAAAGAACATTGAAGCCCCCCTCGAATATTTTTCAGAAAGTAAACCAATAATCCTTCCATGTTTCTGCAAGTAACCAAAATCTTGGTATGGTTGGCTCATCACTTTACTTTTCCAAGGATTCTTTGAGATATTATTTCTATTCAAAGTTTTATGAAAAAAAATCACAGGTTCTTATAAAAAGTTTTTTTTTTTTTTTAATTAGAACGATTAAGGTGGATTTGTAATTGATAACATATGAAAATAAATGACCACTAGTTAGCAGAAATGCATTGAGACTACACAATTCTCCCCTCACTTTGGGTGGTGAAATTTCATAGATATATAAAGGAGAGGATATTGAAGCCACCCCTAAACCTAACCCTACCAGTAATATCCTTGCATGAGCATAGCAAGATTTAGTGCAAGGCCCATCAAAATTGCTCCTATAAAGAAAACAACGGCCATTAGAAACAACGACATCCACCTCCCAAATCATTCGCTAAATTGACCTCCAAAGGCAGCCCCAACAATTGCTCCAGCAACAACCATACTAACAATGGTCTCCTACAAATGTATGTTTCTTCCCACTAATTTAAAATCATCAATAGTATACAAAAGGGAACCTCATATTGCACCTGAAATTCCAAAATAAATCAAAATAAATATTGAAGTTTGTCAATGGTGCAATACAATGCAAGGATATTCATCGTATCTTCCAAACATGCAAGAGCAATCAGTATATATTGTAAACATTAGACAATGATAAAATATTACACCAATATATCCCATCGTTCTTGTATCATAATCGAAGAGAACACCTCCAATTCCTGCAACAAGTGTTATTCTAAGTACAAATGGGTACAAAAGCCATCGAAATTTCCAAAAATCATTCAAAATGCTAGACAATATATGATATTAAAGTAGTGTTGGTATTGTATATGGGACCATATGAATTCCCCTGATCTCATGCCATATGATAATGACACAAAAAATTGTATATTCATTAAAGAATATGATAGTGAAACAAAAATTTGTATATTCGTTAAAGAATATGATAGTGACATAAAAATTCATATAGTGATTAAAGAATGGAAACAAGAATGTTTGAAAGGGAGTACGTTCTTGGAATTTAGAGTTAATCTTGAAAAAATTTAAATGCGACTTTACCAAATAACACGGACAATTAATAATCATAATTTATTGTTTCAATGATGGATTTTAGTGAAGATGAGTAAGACGAGAAACCCCAGCCACTGCGAAAGAGACCTTGATGCTCCTCGCTCTGTGTTTGTCCAGGGCCATTCTTATATGGTTCTTCAATTGTCTTTGTATCCCGTCCTAATGCCCTTTCAGTTTCCTTTTACTGCATTGGTGGAAACAACAGATCCAAATCCATTGCTAGCAACATCCCTTCCAGATAAAGAGCTCGTCGATTCATGGGTGTTTGGGGGCTTAATCCATGTCATTGTATATTAAATGGAGGCTAATAGATGGAAAAACATAATATCATATGGAATTTTTTCGATAACAAAGCACAACCCTAGGAACATCACTTGGAACATGTGCTAAGGCACCTCGTAGGTAAAATAGGTGGAAAAAAATGATGGTGAGTGCATCCGGACCTAAGCCATTAGCTAGTAAAAATGAGAATAATTCACTAATTTCTGTTATTATATGTTACAATCTGTTATTATATGTTACAATATGTTATTATATGTTTCAATAATTTATAGATTATTTGGGACTATAAGGACACTTCACAAATATTTTTCTTCTCTCGAAAATCAATGAACGAAAAATACTTCAATATAATGAATCTAGTGTTCAAATCACAACTCTCACACCTTCAATTTTTTCAAAAACCATGAACTGTAATACCCCGAGGTCGAGCCCCTGCTAAATTGTAATTTTGTTTATAGGTTGGTGAGCCAAGTGGTTATAAGATGAGAGACTTATGTGTTTATTAGGGTGGTGAGCCATATGCCAAGTCCAATGAGTCTGACATTATATATGTAAATATGCAGATCATTAATAAAAATATAAACAACACTGCGTGTAGACCGAACATGAAGAAATAGTGATGGGGGACTAAGCTTCCACAAGGTTGGGGAAGGGAGGAGGCTAAGTGTTTGGGCCTAGGGGATAAGCTAGGGGGATTACCTCTAAAGGGGATAATAAATTATTAGTATTTCCTAAAGGCTAAGGTGGACAATTGGTGAGCGTTGTCCTAAGTTCCTAGGAAAGAGGAACAAATACAAATGTAGTGCATGCAGCTCCAGAAAGAAAATTGCCGACCTGGGTGGATGCAGTTAAAGATGATGAGTTGAGCCATGTTGGGGGTTCATTCTGTCAATGTTGGACATTCTCCACCCACTGTCTAACCATCAATAGGTACATCCACTAGGGACCCTGGAACTAGTAATCCATGAGTCAATCGTGTTGGGGGTTCGCTCTCCCATTCATGCATCCTCCGTGCGAGTTCACTGAGATTACCATCTGAAAAACCGTTTGGCCTATGCATTGGACCTATGCATATCCACACACCTTTGAAAACCCAGAACCGTGAAGCCGACTGACATGATCCATGTACCTATCTTATCTGCTTTTGCAGAGTCGAGTCTGTACTTGAACCGTTTTTGGATGTCTATATCGAATTTCTTGTTGTTGTTGTCACCTGTGAGTTAACCGAATGTTGTTGTTGTTGTCACCTGTGAGTTAACTGAATGTTGTTGTTGTTGTTTTTATCCTTACTTTGCGGGAATTGAGTTAAAACTGGTTGAATACGTAGGTTATCAGGCGTGTGAGCAGCTCTCTCCAAGTGAGAGAGTTTGTTGGGAAGTGGTTTTCTCCCAGAGAGAGTCCAGCACCAGCTATGGAGCTCTGAGAATTCTTGATCTGGCCTGTTTCCGAGACCCTGAGAGGGAGGTGAAGCAACCGATGGACTGTGTGATAGTGAATGTGTATACTCCTTGGTGGAATAGACATGTGGGGAATGAGATTCCGTGAGTAGTGGGCATAAGAAGGCTCTTGGAGAGAATCCTTTTGGTTACACTGTACAGTTTTCCTGTAACCTCATCCTAGTCTAGGATTCCCTTTCCCTAGGTGGAGCTTAGTCCCAGCTTGGGGGTGACCCATTGCTGAGCGTGATGAGAAGTGTGGTCTAAGGATGGGAGGTTCATGGAAGGTCTACACATAGTTGGTGGAATTTAGTCCAATTAAAAGATAAGTATCATTCTATGCTTAATTTATATGTAATGCATGTTTGTAATGCTTGTATGTTTTCATGTATTTCGTTGCATGTATGAATTGTTGTTAATTCTATTTAAGTCTATATGATGGTAGTAAAGCTATGTTAAATGTGTTAATTTGATTTAATGCATATTATTTATAAGTTTATATTCTGTGGTAGTGGAATTGCCCGGCTTGTTGGTGGCCAAGGATGTTACATTTTGGTATCAGAGCATGGTTACAACACTGAGCCTGGAAGGGCCATGTTAGTGGTTAACGAGACAAAGATTTCAAAGTGAATTGTTTTCAAAAGGGACAAAATTTGAGGTTTAGAGTGTCTCTAGGTGCAAGGAGTGCGTCGACAGAGTCTTTGACTCAAACATCTCGGGAGAAATAGATTGAGTTTTCTCATGAAGGGACGCGAAGATCTATTGCAAGGAGTGAACAGATCCAAAAGTCGACTAAGTGTCAAAGAAACCCTCTAAGGAGAAGGGGTTCAAGAAACGAAGCTTAAGAAGAGGAGCAACAACAATCGTCAGATCTATTATTGGAAGGATTTTGGACCGTTCGATCCATGTCCAGGAAAGCAAAGGAATGTGCCGAGGAGGAAAAAGATCCAAAGTCATCGGATCTGAGCAGAAAGGATCAACAGTCATTTAATCTAGGTTGACAGGTGGCACAAGATCTACAAATCCAGAGCGAGAGCACTTCAGAAGTTTTGTGATCGAGGAGAAATCGAAATAGCAGATGTAGATCATGGTCGTTGGTCTCTAGAGGGGTACATGTCAACAGATCTGAGACTTCAGGGAAAGTCATTTTGGAGGATTTCGAGTATGGAGTGTGACAAAATCCCGAAGTCCTGAAGGTTGAAGTAGATCAAAACCGTCCGTTGTGAAGGACATGCGTCAAAATATCGTGTACTTCGGGTGGAAGTACTTTGTGAGGAGGAAAGTGTTGTGAGTTTGAAACTCCCGAAGCCCGAAGTGTCGAAGTCACTCATAGCCATTGATCGTGAAGGATGACACACATCGGTAGATCGTGAACTCCAAGGAAAAGTACTCCGGAAAAAAGAGAGCGTAGAGGAGTTGAAACTCCCAAAGTTCGAAGCTCCAAAGTCCCGAAGACATGAAGACTCGGAACTCAGACACCTGAGGTTCCATAGTGAGTGTTCACCACCATATGTTAAGTAGACGTGGACGAATGATCCACATTACTTTGCGAGTTTGGTAACTCGGAAGTATGAAGAGATTGTTGTGTTGTGCTTTGAAAATTTCTGAAGCTGAAGGCCCGAGTAAGCAGCTTTTGATCTAGTGCTTGGTCATGACCCATGGTCGCGTGGGTTGGAGACTGAGAGAAAGGGGCTAGTGTCTAAAAACTTCACAGGGCAGAGCCCGAAATAAAATGGAGTTTGAAATATTTCTTGAATCAGATTTGTTTATGAATGTTGTGGGATTTGTTAAGGAATGATGGCCTGAAAATTTCCGGTTGTCTACACATTTTTTTTGTAGAAGTTTAACGAGTGTCGGAACTAAATAGAGTTTCCACTGAGTGCAAAGAAATAAAAGAGGCACAGACTGATTCCAATCTAGAGAATGAAGTAAAAGGGATGGACGTCCATTTGGGAGTTGAAGGATCGAACTCCAATGGGCATGGAGAAGAGATAGATAAGGAAGGGAATATTATGAAAATCATTGAACGATTGCAGAAAGATACCCATACTCATCGAGAATATAGAAGAAAGCTCATGAAAGCTAGGGATCAACAAGGAAAATTCAACTTAAAGTTGATGCAAAGTCTGGAAAGAATCGAAAAGAATTTAGATAAGGAGAGTGACTCAAGAAAAACAGGGAGTCGCAAGAACCCTGAGAAGAAAATAAGATCAAGAAGCATTAGTAGGCAGCATCGTCACTCCCCGAAACACTCCAATAAGAAGGCACGCAGTAGTTCAATCCCATCTCCTACCAGAAAACATAGGAGATCTGGAGTGGATGAACTAAAGGGATAAATGAACAAGATTAATCCTCCTACATTTGATGGAGAGCACAAGAAGGAGGGATATGCCGAGACATGGTTTCTTGGCATGAGGAAATATTTCCAATTGTAGAATTATTCCTCTCATGTCGAACAAAGAATTGTGATGTATCAACTGAAAGGAAAAGAATCCATGTGGTGGGATCAACTTGTGCAGGTGCAACACATTAGAGAGAAAGATATCACTTGGAAAGATTTCAAGAAATATTTCGAGAAGAAATACTTGACTAAGAGATATTACGATAGAAAGATGAAAGAGTTATTTGAAATAAAGCTCGGTAGCATGACCATTGATGAATACGAACAAAGATTTTTGGAATTGTTGAAGTATTTTTCGTTCATCAAAGATGAGACTGTTAAGATTCAAAGGTATCTGAGTGTACTTCCACCTTCCATCGGTGAAAAGATCCAGTATAATGACCCAAAAAATATGGAAGAAACTATAAGAAGAGAAAAATGATTATATGAAAAGCAAAGAGAAAAGCCTTCTTTTCGGAAGGCTTGGGATGACCAGAAGAAGTTTAAGAAAGAGCAGAGGCAGAAGGGAAACAAAAATCCCCTTTTTAGAAACAATCCTCAAGGACATCCATCATTTAGAGAGTCGGGAATAGCTAGCGTAGGGGGACAAAGGCCAAGGCAGACGCCCATTCAGTGTAGGGGTTGTTAAGGGAACCATAAGTACATATATTGTCCCCACAAAAATGGAAAAGTGAGAGATGTCCATAATGTTCAACAAGATGAAACAGTGGAGGACATGGGTAGTAGAATACCTAGGATCTATGCAACCCTGGACAACAAGTAAGAAAAATAGTAGTCGCACATGATTGAAGTGGATTTTATGATAAAAAACCATGCCTTTACTATTTTAATTGATTCAGGGGCTAGCCATAGTTATATAGATCCCAGAGTGGTGGAAAGTTTGCAATTGTCAAGAAGCAGACATGAAAAATATTGGTTAGTACAACTCGCCATAGGAACCAAGAGAAAGGTTACAGAATTGGTTAAGTTCTGTCTAGTGGACATGAATGGATTGAGCACAAGGGATCGATTAAACATTTTGCCTTTAGGTTCCTATGACTATCTAATTGGGATGGATTAGTTGGAAAAATGCCATACCATATTGGACTATTGTAACAAGGCATTCACTTGCCTGGATGAAGAAGGAAATCAGAAAACAGTCCAAGGAATTCCCAGAGTTGTTGCTATTAGAGAAATCTCAGCAATGTAGTTGAAGAAGTGCTACAAGAAAGGCTGTCAATTATTTGCAACCCACTTGGAGGAAGCACCTAAGGATAAGGTGTCAAAGATCGAAGACCATGTAGTATTAAAAGATTTTGGGGATGTATTCCAAGAGGTACCAAGACTACCCCCAAAGAGAGATATTGAATTCTCTGTAAACTTGATGCCTGGAGCATCTCCAGTGTCAAAAGCTCCTTACAGAATGAGTATGTCAGAGATGAAAGAACTGTAGTTGCAGCTAGAAGAGCTTTTGAAGAAGGGGTATATACACCCAAGTGTGTCACCTTGGGGTGTCTGGGTCTTGTTCGTGAATAAGAAGGATGGTACATTGAGATTGTACATCGATTTCAGACAATTGAACAAAGTGACTATTAAGAATAAGTATCCTCTGCCAAGGATCCATGATCTCTTTGATCAGTTGAAGGATACTAAGATATTTTCGAAAATAAATATTAGATCAGGATATCACTGGGTAAGAATAAATGATGAAGACATCAGAAAGACCACCTTCAGAACAAGGTATGGTCATTATGAATTCATAGTGGTGCCATTTGGGTTCTTGAATGTGCCCATTGTCTTTATGTGCCTAATGAATGGTGTATTCAGGGACTATCTGGACAAGTTTGTCATAGTATTTTTGGATGACATCCTGGTGTATTCCAATTTGGAGGAAGAGCATGAAAATCATATGAAGATGGTGTTGCAAGTGCTAAGAGAGCACCATATTTATCTCAAATTAAGCAAGTTATTGTTTTATCAAAAGAAGATACATTACTTGGGGCATATCATTTCAGAGGATGAAATAGTCGTGGATCTTGAGAAGATAAAATCCATCAAAGAATGGTCAGTGCCAAAGAATGTGACATAATTCATATCCTTTATGGGTCTAGATGGATATTAAATAAGGTTCATTGTAGGTTTCTCAAGGATAGATCACCCTATGACTTCCTTGCAAAGGAAGGAGAAGAAATTTCAGTGGACGAAAGATTGTGAGAAAAGCTTCCAACAATTGAAGCAGATGTTAACCAGTGACGCAATACTGAGGATTGCAAATTTGAATGAGGATTTCATGGTTTGCACAGATTCATGCAAAGGACTAGGAGGAGTCCTCAACCATAATGGGTTTGTCATATGTTAAGAATCCAGAAAATTGAAAGAGCATGAAAATAACTATGTCATTCATGATTTGGACATGGCATCCATAGTGCATGCTCTGAATAAATGGAGGCACTACCTCATGGGGAGGAGATTCGAACTGAGGACATACCATAACGGTCTAAAGTATTTGTTTGATCAACCAACCTTAAATTCTAGGCATAGTAGATGGTTGGAATTCCTTTGTGAATATGACTTTGATATCAGGCATATCAAAGGAAAGGAGAACAAAGTGGTTGATGCACTCAGTAGGAGTGTACATGAACTACATGCTACGACCATTAACATGTATCAAACTGATATTAAAGGTAGAATTTTGGAAGTTGCAAATGCAGATTTGCAGTACAAGGAATTGGTAGCAAAGATACAACAAGGAAAGATGCTACATAAAGTGGAATATTATAAATTGGAAGTGGATGGAACACTCTTGTACAAAAATAGAGTTTGTGTACCTAATTCTCAGGAATTGAGAATTATGATTTTGAAGGAAATGCATAATGTGCCTTATGTTGGGCACCCTGGATATCAGAAAATAGTGGCAGTAGTCAAAAGCCATTACTTTTGGCCAGGTATGAAGAAAGAAATTGCATATTACATCGCTAGATGTATGGAGTGCCAGAAGGTTAAAGCTGATCACATGAACCCAGTAGGGTTGCTGTAACTTTTACCCATTCCTGAGTGGAACTGGGAGGTAGTGACAATGGATTTCATCACAGGATTGCCCAAAACCGGAAATCAACATGATTCAATCATGGTGGTGGTGGACAAGCTTACAGAAGCTTCCCATTTCATTCCATTAAAGACAACTCACAAGGAAGCTAACGTTGCTGATATTTTTATGAGGGAAATAACACGATTGCACAGTGTTCCCAAGACAATTGTGCCTGACAGGGACCCAAAATTTACTACAAAGTTCTGGAAGGGGTTATTCAAGGGGTTCAAAATGAATCTGAACTTCAACACTTCTTATCATCCTGAGTCTGATGGGAATACAGAGAGGGTGAACCAAGTGATAGAAGATATGCTAAGGATGTATGTGATAGACAAAAAATCTAAGTGGGCAGACTATCTACACTTGGTAGAATTCACCTACAACAATGGGTATCAAGCATCATTGAAGATGAGCCCATTTGAAGCACTTTATGGAATAAAGTGCAATACTCTAGTAAGATGGGATAATCTAGCTGATAGAGAAGTAGTTGGGCTAGAGTTTCTGAAGGAAATGGAAGAGAAAATGTTGAAGATTAAGCATAATTTGAAAGTTGCCCAAGATAGGCAGAAGAGTTATGCCGATAAGAACAGAACCCACTGAGAGTTTAAAGTGGGTGATCATGTGTTCCTAAAAGTGAAAGCCAATAGAAGTTCTATGAATATAGGAAACTGTTTGAAGTTAGCAGCCAGATTTTATGGGCCATTTGAAATCCTAGAAAGGATTGGACCAGTTGCATATATGCTTGCATTGCCTGCGTCTGTGACTGTACATAATCAGTTTCCTATTTCATTACTTAAGAAATATATACCTAATGTTAATCATGTAATCGATTGGAATGTGATTTAGATGGAGCAAGAAGGCATCTTGCAAGTGCAACATGTGCGCATATTGGACCAGAAGAAAAAGCAGCTCTGGAATCGATCCATAGGGCCTGTAAAGGTCCAATGGACCTGGTACGGTCATGAGGACGCAACATGGGAGCATGAAGATGCTATGTGGGAAGAGTACCCACATATTTTTGAATATTTTGGAAATCTTGTTGATGTTGTGTAAATATTTGCACTGAGGACAATGCAAAAATAAGGGGAGGGGATTCTAATACCCCAAGGCCGAGCCCCTGCTAAATTGTAATTTGTTTATAGGCTGGTGAGTCAAGTGGTTATAAGTTGAGAGACTTATCTGTTTATTATACTAGTGAGATAGATTCCAAGGCCAATGAGCCTGACTTTGTATATGTAAATATGCAGATCATTAATAAAAATATAAGCATCGTTGCATGCAGACCGACCACAAAGAAAGAGTGATGGGGGACTAAGCTTCTACAAGGTTGGGTAAGGGAGGAGGCTAAGTGTTTGGGGGATTACCTCTAAAGGGGATAACAATTTATTATTATTTCCTAAAGGCTAAGTTGGACAATTGATGAGCATTGTCCTAAGTTCCTGGGAAAGGGGAACAAATGCAAATGTAGTGCATGCAGCTCCAGGAAAACAAGTGTCCACCGAGGCACATGTAGTTAAAGATGATGAATTGAGCCATGTTGGGGGTTCATTCTGTCAAGGCTAGCCATTCTCCATCCACTGTCTAACTGTGAATGGGGACATTCACCATGGACCATGAAACTAGTAACCCGTGAGTCAATCATGTTGGGGGTTCTCTCTCCCATTCTTGCATCCTCTGCCCGAGTTCACTGAGATTACCATCTAAAAAATGGTTTGGCCTCTGCGTTGGACCTCTACCTAGCCACGCACCTCTGAAAACCCAGAACCGTGAAGATGACTGGCGTGATCCATGTACCCAACCTATTCGTTTGTGTAGAGCCGAGTCCGTACTTGAATCATTTTTGGATGTCTATATTCAATTTCCTGTTGCTATTGTCACCTGTGAGTTAACCAAATGTTGTTGTTGTTGTTGTTTTTATCCTTACTTTGTGGGAATTGAGTCAAAACTAGTTGAAGAGGCAGGTTGTCTGGCATGTTAGAAGCTCTCTCCAGGTGATAGAGTTTGTTGGGAAGTCGTTTTCTCCCAGAGAGAGTCCAGCACCAGCTATGAAGCTCTGAGAATTCATGATTCGTCCTATTGTCGAGACCCTAAGAGGTTGGTGAAGTAGTCGATGGACTATGTGACAGGGAATATGTATACTCCCAGGTGGAACATGCATGTGGGGGATGAGATTTCATAAGTAGTGGGCGTAAGAAGGCTCCTGGAGAGAATCATTCTAGTTGCACTGTGCAGTTTTCCTGTAACCTCAGCTTAGTCTAAGATTCCCTTGCCCTGGGTGGAGCTTAGTCCCAGCTCGGGGGTGACCCACTGCTGAGCGTGATGAGCAATGTGATCTAAGGCTAGGAGGTTCGTGGAAGGTATGCACGTATTCGATGGAATTTACTCCAGTTAAAAGATAAGTATCAATCCATGTTTAATTTCTACGTAATGCATGTATGTTTTCATGTATTATGTTGCATGTATGAATTGCTATTAATTCTATTTAAGTTTGTATGATGGAAATAACTCTATATTAAATGTGTTAATTTGATTTAATGCATATTATATATAATTTTATATTCCGCAATAATGACATTTCCTAACATGTTGGTGGTCCGAGATGTTACATGAACCATGTGCAAATCACAATTTTGAATTGTTACATCGAGTTTTGGAATTATTGCCAATTTAATGGCCAAAATTAAACCAAATTTTTTCCTAAAATGATAGGAAAAAAAGGCAATTTAATTAGTGATTTATCTAAGCCATGCCAATGCTATAATCCTTTGGAGGGACAAATAATATACTAAAATTTTGACGAGGATATATATTTTTAGATTACACGAATTGAAATCCAAATTATTATTGCATCGACCACCACACATTTATGTTTTATATCTATAATGTGTGTTTACCCCACTCATTCATCCAAGATTCCGACTACAATATCGATTCACACCTTGATAACATTTATTTATGTCCCCGTGACAACTGGTTTGTATAATATAATCGATACAACCAAAAAAACATCATGTCTCAACCAACAAAAGGATCATCTTTTGACTAACATTGACATAACATTTATTTTATCATTTAATTAAAGGTGACATATCATTTCTTTATGACATGCCCAACATTGTCAAGAGAGGACGCCCTTTCAATTCCATGAATTCTATATCTGACCTCACATACTCATCATTCAAAACCATTTTCACTTAGTTGATCAATTTTACAGCAAAAGAAAGAGGTTTGTTTTCCAGATCTCCTATTGTTTTCTTCGTGCATGCAAAGGAAACCGCACTACCATAGAAACCCTCGAGAGGAGGTGGCTCGAATTTCATGTGGATGTCTACCGGAAATATGAAGTGATCTTCATGCTCCAAGGGCATTTGTTGAGCCTTTTTTCTTGAATGCCACAGACATGTCGATAGAGAATCAAACTTTGTGCACTTTCCTTGCACTCCTACTACTTGTCTCTTGAACGACGCGATCTCCTTCGAACCAAAAAAGAATGAATTGTGCCTCAAATCCTTCACCAGAGCAATCTGACCATCCTTGTCTTTTATTTGATCATATGCGTATATGGGAGATTTAACTGTGGGATTTGTGTGTGGTCGGAGGATTTCTCTTTTTCACATCGGAAGAGCGGAAGGCCTTGCTTCCCCCTCTTCTATTTCACATAGAGCGCTCATAAGCTGAAATATGCTACGGTCGTCGCTCATGGTGTGATTCCACAACAAGAAGAATACGGACCCTCCACATCTTAAACGTGTTACCTAAAAGTTAGAGTAATGTAATGAATATTCAACAAATAGAGAAAAATATGAATTGATTTCATCGAAGATGAAAATTCCCACAAGAAAATTTTAACCTGAATGAGTATGAGAGGATATTTGGTAACATTTTGCAAGACAATCTCCGCGTGTAGGAGATCATCCCAACAGGGTAATGGTGCCCGAAGGTCTCCTAATTCCTCTAGAGAAATATCGACATTGGAGTCTACAAATAGTATGCCTTCTCTCCTCCTTCACTCTTCTAGAGAGAAAGAACAAGGGTTTTATGTTCCCCATGCCATGATGAGGTGAGGCTAGGGAAAAGGATGGCACCTTTAGGCGCATGTGGGGAACTCTGAGAGCGTTGTAAGGGAGATTCAAGATGAGAAGCAATGGATGTATTGAATATGACGATGTTGACATGCAGTGACATGCGTTTGTGATGACATGTAGACTGAACCTGTCGCAATTTCACCCCTGCAGAGCATTAGTGTGGGTGTCAACATCCCGTTGCAACCCACTGACTCCCATATTCATTACAAACGTCGGGTTAAAAACTTTAGGATAAACCTTTTAATAAAACCTCGAAAATTATGCGCCCAAATAATGAAAATATCCCAAAACATAATATCTTTGCTATGGCAAGGACATAACAATACACTAAATGATGAAAGGAAAAACAACAATTAATAAAATTAGAAACATATTTTTGGTGATATACCCAACACACATATCACAAACCATATCATTACATGGTCACTATTTTTGTTATGATTTTAATTTTTATTGTTAAAAAAACATGTATACATTCTTTTATAAAAAAATTGTTATGATTTTAATTTTTATTGTTTATAAAAAATATTATGATTTTAATTTTTATTGTTAAAAACACATGTATACACCTTTTATATGTAAAACTGTATGTACATATATTTAATTTAATCATATTCAATGAATATATACAAGCTTAGCTCATAAATATTTTACAACTTAGCAAGGAAATCATGTATCTCCGCATTGACATTAGACATTAAAAAATCAAAATTATAAATTTAATAAATACGCTTTAGGTTTATAAGAAAAATCCTAATATATAGTTATTTTATACTGAACAAAATCCATCTCATTTAAATTAAAATAAATTTAGAATAATAATTTAAACATTAACTATAATAAGTTCAAATTCTAGTTAGTACATGTTTTAGACAAAAATATTATGAAGTCCGGGAATTAAGTTATTATTAATTTCATTACTGTGGCAGAAAGTAACTTCAAATATAATTCTATGAGTGTGATAGAGACTTGAAAGCGTCTTCAAAATCAACATTGACGTAGGACAATTACAAATTTGAAAAAACCCAATGCAACACATGATTCAGTGGAGGGTTACCTAATGCAACATTGTTTCATCACACGATCAACGAGGGTTTGCTGGAGGTCATTACATCACACTCTATAGAAAAACACAAAATAAATATTTATGTATATATACATACTCTATACATGTGTTGGGTTCTTCAAGTGTTTGGCCTTCGATGTGCTTGAAAATGTTTGAATGTTTTTTGTTTAAATGTTGACTTCCCTAAGGTGTTTCAATGGGATTTGTAACCATTTCTCCAAGATTGGTTGAGCAATAAAGATATATCATTTCCCCCATTTTCATTCTTGTGTTGTGTGATTGTTTCATTCTCTTTGTTTTTGTATTCATTAATTTGTTTTATGCATCCACATTCAACAAATGGTATTAGAGAGAATGGTCATTTTTCATTCTTGTGTCGGTCATTGGTTTGTTGCAGATAAGAAATTAATAAACAAAGGATGTCAAATGAAAATATTAAACTCACATCACGGCATGCCTTTTACACATGATGGAAGTTAATAACGTTGTGAAGACAAGCATTATCTACAATGATGGAAAGCACAAGTTGGATACTATGGCGAAGTACTAGATGGAGGAGGAGGATGCAAAGTCGTGTGCATGAGAGGCGGAGCACGCTGGTGGGAGAGTGATTGACATCGGACCTGATGTCATATCCATGGCATCAGATTGACTAGAACCACCTTGCATCAATCTAGTTGAGCCAATGTAGATGAGACTATCATCGACCATGGGTTTCAAGCTGCTCAGGGATATAAAGGAAGTGTATCATGGTGGGGTCTGGATTCACTAGTATTTCACACACAAAGATTGGAGGTTGTCATCAAAAAGGGGTTTTTATAGACCTAGGGGTGGGAACGGATGCATGTCGTGTTTCTCAGGGGAAGAGGTATCAGGCCCTTGAGCAGGAGAACTTGATGAAGGTGAGTGTGGACCCGAGGCTGTCCCGAGTCATGGATGAAGGTTTGCTTAAGATTCCATAGTACCATAGAGTGCAGATGGACGTGACCAGGTTACTGGAACTCACATCAAACGTGTTGTATTAGGTGGTGGCTGACCGAATGAAGAAAATGTTGTGGTTCCATGTCTGGGCTACTTGAAAAGCATGACATGCAGGCCTCAAGTGGCAGAAGGAGAGGTGGTGGCGGTGGACGACTAGGTGGTTGTGGTGGAAGAGGGAATTATGGGAGTTGTTGTGGCTAAAATGATGAAGCAAGGGGTGATGAGGGTCACACATGTGTATATGAGTAACTATGTGTGAATCACAATGACTGCGACAAGCATGACCGTTGTTAAAAAGAGTTATCCTTAATGATATTCCTAATGGCTTTGTTGGCATTCCTCTTCATCATTTTTCTCATGATCATCATCCTCTTCTTAGTGTTGCATCCACACTAGCCACGGTTCTACTTGAAAAATTCCGCAATCTGAGATATTATTGTGACCAATGAATTGCTCACTTCCAACCTACATTGTGGCCTCGTAGGAGGTACACCGAGACTATGTGGTGTATGGGACACTGTGCATTGTGGCACTATTATGGATCATGCATCTTCGCAAGGTTGAATTTTCAGGTTTGGAGCTTGTAACATCCTCGTTATCGAACTACCTATGATACCATATTGTAACATCCCCAACTTACTACTAAGCAATGCTAATCCAAAATCTAATGCGCATATTCTACTTTGTAACATTAGTCTGCATAGTAATACTTGAAGTAACCCTTTCAACCCCAAGTTGAGTCACACCACACAAATATTCATCTTTTTACACAACTTAAAACAACATAAGTAACACAATGAAATTGCACGCCCAAGCATACTGAGCACACAAATTTATTGCGTACGTATTCCATACTGAACATGAGATCACTACTACACACGCAACCATTCTAGCATCACATGGAAGTTATGTTCTCCTTGTGCATGCAGATTGTTTCCATGTGCTCACAAGTAAATCCAACCTCTTGTGCACATAGAATGTTTCCCTACGCACACCACCATTCTAACCTTGCCTCGAAGTCTCGTGACCAAAATCATAAGGTTAACATAATAAGAAAACTAACAACAATGGTCAAACTTATTAGACACACCTACCACACTTAGAGGGGGGGTGAATGATTGTGGGGATCTTTTTCCCAAAACGTCCCTCTTACACAAAAACTTCTTAGTTAACATTCAACATTTATTCATTACCCATTGTTGTCATTTACCACCAGTTACATGAGAACATATATCAACAATATATCATCAACAAGTCATCACCACAAGGAACACAAAGAACACACGATGTATGTACAATTTTTCTTTTTATTATGGACAACAATCTGGGGGTTTATCAGCAACAACTGAATAGAGTACAACTCTACAAGAGCACTAGCTCTATAATGCAAGACTCATCTTAGACCCTCAACGCCAACTGAGATGAGACAACAATCCTCAACAGATATCAATCTCTCAATAGGTACGCTACCTGTCAGTAGTGCAACCAATGTGTGTACGTGCTCTGGCTCACTACAACCCGCGTATGCACATGGCCAATGTATACAACAACCTATGTATACCTTCCGAGCTGTTAGGGTTTGTCCTTCAATATCAACTGAAATTCTCTGCAATCAATATATCATTCTCGTATGTCTTTGACTGTCCAATCTGACCACCATCCAGTCACAACACATCCAATCTCTCCAATAGCTTGCTCATGCTCCACAAAAAATCAATATGAATACTATCTCAATCATGTATAAACAACTAGTATACCATAGAAATCATGTCACCACTGAATCACAAGAGTATTGATCACTCCATCAACCAAATCAACCAAACAAAACCATATCATAGAATCCATACCAAGAATTCCCTAAGCATTCATAACGCATCAAACAATAGTATCCATCAAGACAATAATGTAACCATACTAGTGTCTCATTGATAGATATGAGCCCATAGAGTGCATATATGGAACCTGCCTCATCATCATGGAGCTTGGAACCAGTTCAAACACAAGTCTTCATCATTCCATCCACTATACGTACCCTATCCTCATACAACCTGTGTATGCAGCTCCCTCACCCATTACAACCCGTGTATACCTCAGAAACGAGGGTTTCTGAAGATACAAGATTTTTTCCGTCAAGATATCCAACCTTGCCGAAACTTTGATGTGTCCATGATATCCTCCTCTAGCTTTCTTCCTCAGAATAGATCTTCAATCATGCTTAAGAGATCTGCATCAAATATGCTCAAGAAAGAGCTCTCCATCAATACTCCAAAAGATATTCTCACAAGAATTTTTCCATTTGATCCACCACAAATATGATTTACAAGAGACCATTGCTATCTTATTTATACTTTCATCCTCTAGGTTACTTAACCCATTTTTAGGTCACTTAACCCATTTCTAGGTCACTTAACCTATTTTTCTTATTTTAGGGTTAACTACTTTCCATAAATATAAAGTTCTCCAATACTTTATCATTTAAATATTCCTTCTTGATTTTGTCATTTCTCTTTATTATTTAAATAATCCACATTGACTTTGTCACTTTAATTTATCATTTAAATAATGATTTCTTCTTTTAAAGCACTTTGACTTCTTTGACCTTTTGGGGCTTCAAGCCATCATATGGGGGTCCTTCAACTTCGTAGGGCCATAACTCTTAAACCGTGAGGAGTTATGTGACATTCCAGATACCACCAGAAATGACATGACAAGCACTATCCATATAGGATAGTTTCACCAACAACTTCATTGATATTCATTTCATTATTCCATATACAAGCATGGGTCCTCCAACCATTCTTCTAGGATAACTCTATCCACAAAGAGTCTTACCGTGAGGGCTTTCACAATAAGGGGACCACTTTGGAGTTCATCCATTTGTGCACCTTATCAATCATGATAAGACAATAATGATTCATCTTTGCATCAATTCACCACTGCATCATATACATCAACTATGCATCATGTATCAATGACAACTCATTGACCCATCTTCATCGATTGGTTTCCACTTGACATCTATCATTCTCATCAAGGAAAATACATATATATTTGTTCATCAATCAATCAATCATATCAATCAATCCATCGCTTGTCATCAATCAATGACATCAATCAATCACTTGACATCAATTAATCAAACCATTAGCATCAATGACAACATGATCCAACAATATCCCCCTTTGGCATTGATGGAAATACCAACATTGATGTCAACAACAATTACCAATTATTGATTTCAAACACGTAGACAAGGCATTCTCTACATCAATAGTCATCAATCATATCAATATGACTATCCCTCCCTATTAGTAAACATTAATCATATCAGTAATAGTCAATGTGACTATCTCTCGCAATCAATAATCACATCAATGTGACTATCTCTCCCCCAATAAATAATCATCAATGTGACTATCTCTCCCCCTTTGACATCAATGGAAAAGGGCCATTCTCTTCTTGGAGCTTCTCCCCATGCTTGAAATTTCCTTGGGGTTTCTTCCCCTGTTTGAGTGCCTTTGATCTTCCTCTGAATAATCTCTCCCCTTCTGAACAAGGGATATCACTCTGATGTAATTCTGAAATACATCGAGAATACCCCCCTGTGACCATTTCTCCTCCTAGAATTATGCCTCTTTGATATTTCTTCAAATATAGGGATATTTTCTAGGTATGCATCTGATAAATATCTCCTCCTAGAATCATGGGAAGAAGAATGACTCCCCCTATGGGTATGTCTCCCCCTATATTCTTTGCAAGATCAACAATATGCTACCATATAATGATCCTTGGACCCGTTCATGCATCAAACTTATGCCATACAAACCATCATGAATCAAAAGATATGTCAACAATAGAGAATCATGAATAAAATATCAACATGCCAACATGTGCATCAACCAATGTGCCAACTATGTGCATCCACCAATATGCCAACCATGTGCATCCACCAATATGCCAAAGAATGTATCAAATCACTTATGATATGAACCAAGTGCCACGATCATGTATCTCAAAGAAATGCAAATTGTTGTGCTAATCCAGTAGTACCAACAACATAGTATTATCAAGCCTATGTCATATATGAGTGTACCAAAAACTTGTACACCATCATGCACCGACATCACAAAATGATGAATCCCATACATGTATGCCAAATCCTCCATAAAACATGTGCTAATCAACCTACTAGTAGGTTCCTCTACTAGTGTACCAATCATGCATCAAGTATAGATCATCAATAATGTACAACATGATCATCTTATCAACTTCAGCAACTATATGTCTCAATATGTATCCCAATCACATGAAAAATGCATGCACCATGATATCCATCATATGCTTCCAATAATATATCATAAGATATATCAATGAAATTCAAATGTGTACCAGCCATGTACCCAAGATTTATTTTACATCGTCATCTTACATGATCTATCATAGAACCATAAAAACCTGCATCAAACAGTGACAAAACCTACAATAAACAATTTCAGACTCTGCAACACAGAGTTATACCATCACATCAAGCTGCAACCCATGTGCATTGCCTTTTTCCCATGTCTTTACCACATATACACGACCTACTGCACAACAGAGCGCATATGTATGTGACCTATTCAAGGTCAGTCGACGTATGTATGTGACTTTCACCACTGTCACACGCGTATGCCTCAGTAGATGACACTTTTGAACTTTCCTTTAGTCTTTCATTCTGATTTGGCTTCTCTATCTTCTTCACCCACTTTTGTAGATGACACTTCTCTTCAGAACTTGAGCTCTAAGCATCCATATTTTCAAAGATGTCTCCCCTTCTTACTTCATTCCTTCTTCTAGACATGTTATGTGAAGTCTTCATCATGGACTTTCTTCTTGTGTTCCAGCACTCCTGGGATTTGTGGCCAAATCCACTACAGCTATAGCATCTCATGGTGTTACAGTGAACAACAATGTGTCCTACTTGATCACATCTCCAACACCTCATGGTGTTATAAAATCTTCCATTATATCTCCTTTCATAAGATCTAAACTCAAAATATTTGTGACCATATCCATTACATGAATAACAATGCCCATGAAAAATACTTTCATACCTTTTCTTTGGTGTCCCAAGAATAGTTTCTTGATGTCTTCCTTGCTTTGTTATTTTGAAATTTTCTTTGCCTTGTGTACATGGTTGTTTTGCAACATTGTCTTCCTTCTTTGATGGACTTACCTCATGGTTATTTGAGGTGCTTTCTTCAACATGTGTATCTTATCCTTTGTATCGATTACCTGATTTATCATATGATGATCTTTGACTTTCCAAGATATCATCCAAGATTCATGAGCTATTCAAGAATTTGTTTCACTTTTCCACCTTTTTTTTAAGGTCAACAATTTTAGCTTCTAACTTACAACATGACTCTTCCTTTTCATTTATTTGATTCTTCAATAGTTCCTCTATTCTTTTAGCTTCTTCAATTTGGGTCTTGATATGGAAAATAGTTTCAAAACTTTTGCTAATATCATCATCTACATTCATATCTTCTTTTCCATTATTTAGTCTCGTGATCTCTTCTTCCTTTTCTTCTAATTGAGTCGTATTTCTCTCTTCGTGTTCCTTGATCATTCCTTTTAAATTCAAGATGTGCCTTAGACTCCTCCTAAGAAACTTCTTAGTGTTATTCGAAATATAGTTATAGTCTATATAATAATGATCACTTCTATATCTATATAAACCTTCTTCAAATTCCTTTTGAAGTTTTTGTTAAAAAAACAGGACCGTGGAGCAATAAAATAAAACAAATGCAAAAACAAAACACAAAAGACACACAATACAAGAGAGTCACTTATATCTTATATAAACCTTCTTCAAATTCCTTTTGAAGTTTTGTTAGAAAAACAGACCGTGGAGCAATAAAATAAACAAAATGCAAAACAAAAACACAAGACACAATACAAGAGAGACACGATTTACGTGGTTCACCCAAGCAGGGCTAATACCCACCAGAAATTGTCGGTCCTTCCTTTATTATTATCCAAAGAAATGAATGGGATACAACCTACACTCAAACCCGCTATAACTTCATCCCTCTTCTCTCTCACACAGCCTCCTCTCTCAAAATACACTACTCACCATCATTCATAGTTGTAATACATTTCCCTCACAAAAGAGGGTTGGGTCTATAGGTCAAAAACTTAACATAATCTCTACCTGCTAGCTCATGTAATTCTTATAATGAATGTGCCTACTTCATACATACTCTTTACAAGGGTTTCAGTGGGGCCACTCTCAACCCCCACTAGCCTCAGACTCCAGAGGGGTAGGCTCTCCTGCACTTCAGCTTGGAAGAGGTACATACTTCTGGGGTGTAAACATTTCATGGGGTATAAACATGCCTAAAAGCAAGGACCTCCTGAATCAGAAAGATAATCAGTTTCCACAACCAACAATCTCATCACTTGAGATCACCGATCTTGATTTCAACCCATTTCTAACATGTATGTTGGAATCAACCTCTTGGACTTGCAAATTTCTGAATTTCATCTCTTCTATCTTTGAAGACTAAATCAACAATCAGTAGGAACTCACCGTTAATTGGCTTGTTTTCAATATGTCTCACAGATTTTGCCATGGTGTGTATCTTTTCCATCTTCAATTGTCCATCTTCCAAGGCGTGACTGTGAGGAAGTGGGTACTCAACTCAGATATGCTTTAGTCTTCAAAATGGAAGGTCAGTTCTTAGCAAGGTGAATGGTACTCTGACTTTCATAGTACAACTTGCTGTTCTCTTGCTCTTTCCCAATTGCTCCATAAACCTTTGTAACCAAATCATCTCTTTTACTAGCCTCTATAGCAGCAACATACTTTGCCTCCTCGTTGTTGAAAGTGCAACAACCTTTGTAGTTTCAAATCCAACTTATCAAGAAACCCACCCCATAGTAAAAACATACCCTCGTGGTGCTCCTCCTATTATCTTTATCACTCCGCCTGTCATATTTAAATCAACATATCCCTATAGAAAGGTCTAGACTCCTAAAACATAATGCATGTGTAGTAGTAACTCTCATATACCTGAGAATCCATTTTACTTTCTCCCAATGTTCTTTACTGGATTGTTCATATACCGCCACAAATCCCACTACATGTGCATATTATCCGTCTTGTGCAAAACTATCAAGATACATCAAGTCACAACTCCTGCTGATTTTAGCTATGGGACCTTGGACATGTATCTATCTCCTCCTGTGTCTTGGGACATTTCCTTAGTTAATTTGAAATGGCTAATAAAGGTGTACTAACTGGTTTTGCATTCTCAGATTCTAAACCTCTCCAACACCTTTCCTGCAGTAATTACCTCAGACAATGTCACAGGATTTTTCTTGTCTTGTTATTCTCATACTCCAAGATTTCTTTGGCAAAAGACTCAAATCCTTCATCGCAAATGAATTACAATTTCTTCTTAAGCACATTTATATCCTCCATATATTAGTCCCCTGCAACAAGCATGTCATCTAAGTACAATAGAAAGATAATAAAGCTCCATTTTCAGCCTTTTAAAATAAACACAAAGGATCGAATAGATATCTATTATAACCTTTGTTCACATAAACCTTGGCTAAACCCTCGTGATACCACACGCTTCTTTGATCTTGCTTTAGGCCACAAGCTCTTCTTCAACCTCGTATACTAAATTCTCCTTCCTTTGACTCCTCATAACAATTGCGGGTCACGGTGATATAAATCTCTTCCTCCAAATCCCTATGGAGAAAAGTTATTTTTACATCTAACTGCTCAAGATGTAAAATCTTCGACGCCACAAGACTTAAAATAGTCCTAATTGAAGTCATTTTAACAATAGGAGAAATATTTCATCAAAATCTATACCTTTTCTTTTGTGCAAACCCTTTTAAATAAGTTCATTTTGTACCGCTTTTCTCCTCGTTTTTCTTCCTTCAACTTGTAAAACCCATTTATTCAAGTAATTACTCTTTTTCCCTACAGAACCTAACCAAGTTCCGAAGTCCTGTTATTTTCCAAGGAATCCATTTCTCTTTCATGCCATGCTCCCACTTATTTTTGGTTTCTATCTGCATTGCCTCTTCATAACATTCTGGTTCACTACAATCAGCCAACAATAAATAATATAATGAAGGAGAGTATCGCTCAGGGTATACTTAACTGTAGATCTTCTAACAACACTCTTATGTGTCGAGGTACCTCAGCTTCCTCTTGTTGTTGTACATCTTTGATTTTTGGTTCCTTTTGGAATTTTCTTTTTCAAAGGATCTCATACTGCCAATCGTATTCTTGTTTTTCCTGCCTTATTTCTTTTCCTCAGAATTGATCTTTTACATGACCTTCTCATTGAATATGATGATTCTACTCCTAATGATTTTGCTATTTTCTATAATCCCATAAGCTGCATAACCAAAATCATTAAGACCATATACAATAAAGGTACACTTCTTGATTTTTCCTCGCTTTGTTCCAGTTTCTTTATCAATATGGACAAAATGCTTCACAACCTAAAGTTTTCTAAAAAAGAATAGTTTATCTTTTTTTTCCTGTCCATTCTCCTCTGTAATTATACCATCCAAGGAGCTTGAGGGTCCTTCTATTTATTATGAACATCGTGATTCAACATCTGACCAGAACTGTAAGGGAAGACCGACATGCAATCTCATACTCCTTGCATTCCATGATTGTCCTAGGATTCCATCCTTTCCTCGATGCATCTTTACATTCTCTTGTGGTAAGCCTGGAACTGGTTTTCTCTACAGTCCTACGGTGGCGAAATGTAAAGTAATCATCAAACTCCTTATTGCATTATTCACCTCCATTATCCGATCTCAGACACTTCAAACTTTTTTCCGTCTTCATTCTCAACTAAAGCTTTCCATTTCTAAAGTATCAAAAACATCGATTTTTTGTCGAATTCAATAAACCCTAGTTTTTCTAGTTGTATCATCAATTAAAGTAACATAATAATTAGAGACATCAAGAGATGATACCCGAGTTGGTCTCCATACATATGTATACACAAGCTCTAACTCACTCTTCTTTTCTTCTCTGAATTGAGAAATATGACTCTCTTTGTTTTCCATAAACACACAATGCTCATTGTCCAAATCAATTTGTTTAAGATCCGCAACAAATTTATTTTGTGAAGGATCTCAGATACCTCTTCTCACTCATGTGTCCAAGCTTATGATGTCATAGTGTTGTATCCACTTCTATAGAAGCTAAATACATAGAAGAGTCGCAGATACTGCATATAGATACAAGCTCTAACCTTTCTCTCCTTTCGCTATCACCAATGATCCTTTTTGATGACCTTCCACGCCTTATCTATAAATAATATGGATATACAACCTTCACTTTCCAATTGCCCTGAAATCATATTTTGCTTAACTGAACATAGTTTTACCTTCTTTCAACAACCATTGGTTTCCATTTCGCTGTTTTATTTTTACTCTTCCCATTTCAACAATTTTGCATGGTTTATCATCACCCAAATGAACCCTATCTAAAATCACCTTGAACATAATCTAGAAAATGTTTATGATGGGATGTGGCATGAAATGAAACCCCAAAATCTACTACCCAAGACTCGGAATATTATCTACAAAAAGAATCAAAACATCTCGTAATGTATCACCTCATATATTTGTTTTCCCATTTCTCTCTGTCCATCTCTTTGTTTCCTTTGAGCTCTAAAGTCTTTCTTCAGATTTCCTTTATTCACACAATTCCAACACTCTTTCCAAGTCCGATTTGGATCTCGCCTCTTCCTAGAATTCCCTACGCTTCCTCGAGTCTCTATCCTTTTGTCTTCCTCAATTTCTCCATGTTCAACGATTTCCGATGTCTCACTCCATGCTTTTCCTGCTGCATTTCTCACCATGATGTGGGCCACCAACAACATCATCACCCTAGTATTTTAAACTTATATTGAGTTACTTACAATCCATGACCAAGCCATTCCATCTTTATGGAAATGAGCACAAGATTGGAAGAGCTCCTAACCTCATCATCAAAGTCCATATTTTATTTAATCCTAGTTGATTAGTAAATTATATATTAAATTCATCTAAATGATCCACAACAGACCCACCTTCTATTATCATCTTCTTATATTAAATAATCTCTTCATTATAAATAATTTATTCGACACCGAGGTTTCTATACATCAATAATGCGGCCCATCAACTTTCTGTCTTTTTCCAATATTGAAATTCATCGACGTACGCCAGTTCACCAGATCGCTCCTAGAGCCTTTCACAAGAATTCTATTCATCCTCTTCATGATAACGCTTCTTTCTACTCCTACTTCAATGGTAGGAATAGATCCTTCATATATAATAGGTCTTCCATTTGCATCTTCCATAACCTGGGTAGTTTCATTTAAATTTCTCGACTTAAACTTTCCATCTTCCGACATTGTTCTAATTTCAATTCAGAACCCTTCTTTTTCCTCAAGCATACTTTATGCTCTTTGGAGCAATGTATTGTTAGAAAAACAATATCTTGGAGAAATAGAATAAAACAAATGCGTAAACAAAATACGTAAGACACAATACAAGAGAGACATGATTTCCACGTGGGTTCACTCCAGTTGTAATACATACCAATGTAGAAATTTCCAGTCCTTCCTTTATTATTATCCAACAAAATGAAGGGATACAACTCTGGCAACAAAACCCTTAGTTGTAACTTCCTCTTTTCTGTCAAGGCCTCCTCTCTCTCAAAATACAATATTCACCATCATCCATAGCTTAAATACATTTCTTTCATAAAAAGAAGGTTCTCTAGGAAAAACCCTAACATGTTCCTCTACTGCTAGGATCTAGACCTTTATAATGAATACCCAGATTTTATAATGAAATTCATAATATACTTTATAAGCAATTTTTTTCTGGGGATTCTACCAAAATCCCCATCAGTCTCTTTCCCCTGCTGTAGTCTCCCCAAAATTCTGGGATAGCCTCTGGACCTCTGCAGAGGTACTCCTCACAGACTTCTCATGGAAGAGGTAAGATACTTCCCTAAAATACTTCATGGATATAAAATGACAAGGAAAGCAAGGACCTCCTAATCAGGAAGATAATCAGTCTACAACCAAGAGTTTTAATAGATTTTCTATTCTTTTCATGGGATAATTACCATCAAACTTACAAAACTATTTCTATATCTTCTTCTTCACTTGTAGATAAAAATCCAATTAAATATTACTAACAACTATGCCTTTGAGGGTTCTTACCTTCATTTGAAGGCATCTTCACTATCTCTCCCTTTTTTCCATCATCAACACATAATTTTCATTCTCTTATTTGAAATGTATCTGATATTCCTTTGTTCCATCATCACTTTGATTCTTTGTCTTCACTTGAAACATTTTCAAAATCACATTTAGAAATAATGTATCCAAGAGTTTTGATGATCCTTACCTTGATGATCTTGATGGAGTGGTCTTCAATTTCTTCCTTCTCCTTTCCTTGCTTGATATGTCTCTATTTTTATCCATAGATCCTTGGTGGAAGGGAATTGTCCCATGCTCTCTCTTCATAGGGCTTGAGAGTTCACTAAGAATGGTCTTGAGAGCCAATGCATCATCATTCTTTCTCTTCCTTCCTTTGAGTCAGAAACTTTGTTCTTGTCTTTTTTAAATTTGGAACTGATCCACCAATGGATGTCTTCCAAATTGCTTTTCCCATTGTCTTCAAATGTAATCTCATCTCTATTCTCCAAGTAGAATAGTTTTCCTCATCAAGGATTGGAACTTCATCATCCATTTGTGTGTCTATGGATCTCCTTCAATCCTGTTAATGCTTGTAGTGAAGGCCTGCTCTGATACCAATTGTTGGACACACCTACCACACTTAGAGGGGGGGTGAATGAGTGTGGGGATCTTTTTCCCAAAACTTCCCTCTTACACAAAAAATTCTTAGTTAACATTCAACATTTATTCATTACCCATTGTTGTCATTTACCACCAGTTAGATGAGAAAATATATCAGCAACATATATCAACAATATATCATCAACAATTCATCACCACAAGGAACACAAAGAACACAATATGTATGTACAATATTTCATTTTATTATGGACAACAATCCGGGGGTTTATAAGCAAAAACTGAATAGAGTACAAATCTGCAAGAGCACCAGCTCTATAATGCAAGACTCAGCTTAGACCCTCAACACCAACTGAGATGAGGCAACAATCCTCAACAGATATCAATCTGTCAATAGGTACACGACCTTTTAGTAGTGCATCCAACATGCGTACGGGCTCTGGCTCACTACAGCCTGCGTATGCACGCGACCAGTGTATACAACAACCTGCGTATACCTTCTGAGATGTTAGGGTTTGTCCTTCAAGATCAAATTAGATTCTCTGTAATCAATATATCATTTTCTTCTGTCTATGACTGTACAATCTGACCACTATCCAGTCACAACACATCCAATCTCTCCAATAGCTTTCTCATGCTCCACAACAAATCAATATGAATGCTATCTCAATCATGTATAAACAACTA